>CM037094.1:85513846-85700699 GCA_020916435.1 Oxytropis ochrocephala
GTTTTATATTATTGTTTGGGACAGCTCTAAGCGGCTACTTTACATGCAAGTCAACCGCCGCGCTCAGCAAAATTGATGCAGCAGAAAAGCCGACTCATTAGATAGTAAGGAATTCAAAGCATCTTTCATTTCTATGCTCTAAGATATCCCCTTCTAAGATGACCGTGACTTGGCAGCAAGATAGCTCTAGCACAAGGACTTCAGTGTTCAAGTATATGTGTGCTTAACAAAGAAAATTTCAAAAATTACAAGTACGTACTTGGATTATGAGATTAATCCGCAATTTAAATATAGAGCCATATGAAGAAGTTTGAGGGTGGTTTTATGGTAGTTTCGTTAAAATATAGTCATAGTCATTAGTACCGGTTATGCACCTTATCTAATCTTTCCTAGCAAGTTGTTAAGATAACATAAGTGATCTAATTATCGTTATAACGCATTTATTCGACTATGTAGTTTTTTTTTTGAAACAAGACTATCAAGTAGTTAATGACCATTATCTTTTTTTTTTTGAGTTTGTTTTTCCCACACTCCCTCCTACTCTCCGCACGCCCCTTAACTTATTTTTTCCTACAATTACCTCGCGTGGGACGCTCGTGCAGCACGAGTTAAGTGACTGTTCGAACGTTATTGTGCGAACAGGTTCGAACGACGTTATCCGTGTTAAGGAATTTATATTGTTCGCATGACATCGTTCGAACATGTTCGAATAAACTCATGCGTGTTAAGAAATATTGCAAACTGATGGTGTGAGGGTGTGTTTTTGCTGTGTCGAATGACTTTATTCGAACGTGTTCGAAGGGGTGCGTTCGAACAGGCGTTCGAATGGTTTCATGCGAACAACTGTTATGCAGAACAGAAACTTATAAACCAAAAAACAGATTTTCTTTTAGATGATTTCAAAATATGTCAGATACAACATTGTCTACCAAAATTATAAACCTAACTTAGCATTGACTACCATCACTATCTTTACTTAAATCTACACAAGGAGGGGGGATGGGGGGGTTGTGATTGTAGGATCAAACACTTCCACTTTTGCATCCGGCTAATAAAAAGCGAGTCTCAACCCTTTGCTATGGGTGCCCTATTAGTATTCCATATCAAATCCGACACAGACATTGGACTTCCAGACTTCATAAAGACCTTCAAAAAGACAACAAAAAAACATAATATTATGTAATGTTTTGGAATAACTAAATTAAATCTAAACAGAAGACACTTTACCTGTACAAAGTGTTTGTGTTGTGGTACCAAAAGGATGTTAACGTTGAACTGTCGGGCACTTCTGAATGGTGCAACATTGAAAGGAAAAATTGTGTAACAACAATTAGGTGACCAACAAGTCAGGACGACTTTGTGCTTGTTACTGATTAGATACCCCATATCTGGTGCAGTCATCCAATTATCTTCAATATTATTCCCATGATGTGCCCTCAACAACGCCTTCATCAAAAATGTGACCTTACCAATAGCACCATACAGTCGAGTGTAGAAGTCATTGTATTGGTTAAGCTCCTTCGTCAGATTAGTTCTGACTGACTGCCAAGCCTCCTCACCCCTACTAAGAAATGTAGCAATACATCGGAAGCCACAATTTCCATCACCTACCACATTAACAATTTTTTCAACATAGGAACACATGTATTCTAGCATCCCTATTATGTATGTATTAAAAACATCAATAAGTGCAACATCCATATCTGTAACAATAGGATTCAGTGTAAGAGCAGGAGCTGGTGTCAAAGTAAGAGTTGGTGTCAAAGTAATAGCTGTTGAAACAGTAGTAGTAGCAGCTTCTGTAACAATAGGTGTGGGTGTTGGTTTCTTATGTAGTGGAGGAGTAGGGATTGTAGTAGCACTGCCAGCTTGAGTTCTCTTTTTGCTTTGTGATGGATTAGGTGCTGGACACGTTGACAAAGTAGGAGTGGAACCCGAACTGTGTGGGTTTGTAGGCGTTCCACTCCTACTTTGGGGCAGAGTAGGACATTTACGAGACTGAGCAAAACATCCACTAGATGAACCCTGGGGGAGTCAAATTTGTCATCTACATGCTCCCAAAAGCACTTGTCTCGCTTTGTTGAGTAATCAACTTTCTCTTTCTTATCTTTTTTTTGATGCTCCCTTTGTAATGATCATATCCAGAGGTGGAGACATGGAAGTTGTGTCTGGGAATGCCAATTCACGTGCTTTTGCCTTCATCATAACTCTACCGGCGTGATCAGAGGCCTCAAACATTCTTTTGATAGCTTCAAGTTCAATGTTGAGACTCAACTCATCATCCACTACCTCTGTCTGTATTTTGAAATTCAATCTCTGCCAATGTTGGTGAATCAGGCTCAACGAAATTGGAGTGCAGTCCATCATAACCCTAAAAATAAGCGAGCGACGTTGATATAGTAACAACCCATCAAAACAACATTTTCTAGTGTTTGTGCCTTCCTCAACATTTGTCTTGTAAGATCCAGTTTTATCACAAATCAACATGCAATATTGTTTACCTGATCGTCGTCCGGTGTCAGATCTTCCTATAACAATCATCATCCCAAGAGATTTTCCAACCGCACACACCCACGTCAGCAACTCCTCACGACTAGAAAATAACTGAAATTCAATTACTAAGTGTCACTTAAATAATTTGAATAGTTCGCTAAAATTAAAACAACTAATTCATTCTTACTGTATTCGTTTTGAACGAACTAGTAAAATCTTGGGATTCTACGACGTCAATTGACATCTCAACTGCTACAGTTGACACCTCAACTACTCCAGATGTTCCTCCATTTTCCTTCATTTAACCCACAAAAACCTTCACAGAAGCTGCAACTTATCAGTTACTGTCATGCGACTGTTCGAACGGCCTTATGCGAACAGAGTTCGAATGAGGGTGTTCGAACCAACCAAAGTCACACCCCATTTAACACCTGTTCGAACACGTTCATTCGAACATGTTCGAACGATTCTGTTCGAATTGAGCGCGATTACAGAAAAAAATGGCGTAAAAAACTCAAAACAGAACCAAAATGAAAAATGTTTGGTAGGGTTATTACCTTGAGCTAGTTGCCAATGTTGGGTAGTTGAATGAGAGTGAATGATGAAGGTGAGGATGAGTGGGTTTTGGAATGGAGAGAGGGAGAGGTTTGGGGTTTTAGAGGGAGTGTGTTGTGTTGTAGGAGAAGAATAGGGAGAGGGGTAGAGGGGGGAATTCAATTGTAAGTGGGGTTAGTTTGGTAAATGTGTGTTTTGAGTAGGTGGAGGTGTGGGAAAAGCAAAGTCCTTTTTTTTTATTGAATGTTCGGTAGTATTTCATTAAAGCATTGGGCCAAGCCCAAATCCGAAACTTACACAAGTCCATTACATAACCGAACGAGCTTACAATCATAACCCGACTTACCCATCTCTCCCAACCCGATTTCATATTCCACCAACTACTTACACAAAAACAGTAGTGGAGTTAATTAGAGGCTGCAATTCTCTTCTTATGAAGGTTAGCCTTTGAGGAAATAACATTATGTTTAACTCTCTAGATAAACTGTTTGACTTTCTCTAGGACATTAGCTCTCCAAATATTCTCCCAACTCTCTTTAGAATGAGCATATGAAGATGAAGGTTTATTTAATGGACAACTAAGGTTTTCCTTCAACTTCTAGTAGCCTGATTTAATTGTGTAGGTCCCTTCTTTGGTGCTAGGCCAAATGAGTTTGTCTTCTGCATTTGTCCAGCTGATAGGTACTTGAAGAGCTTCATAAGCACCACTAGGATGCAAGGTCTTCTTTAATTCATCAAGCTTTCAAGAATGAGACATAGGGTCTATAATTCACTAACCTTAGTTAAGTTACTTCCTTCTACCATAGATGCCCTCTTTCCATTAGGTAGCAAGTTGTCCTCCACAATGTTAATGTTCATTCCATTTTCAATAATCCGTCTCCCATTACTCCTAAGTAGATCTCTGCCATAGAATTCTCATCTCCTCCTTCACTATACCCAGAGTAAATTCTCCTCCATACACTTTATCTAACTCGATTCCTTACACTTTTGCGCTAGCGCCTAAGGTTTCATATCCCAAAACCCATTTATAGCCAATAAGTCCCTCTAATAATTTTGCACCCAGTAACCATTTGGACATTGAAGCAACCTCCAGGCTTGCTTAGAAAGTAGAGATGAGTTTTGAAGTACAAAATTCTTGAACCCCATACCACCTTTATTATTTGGTAAACACATGGTATCCCAATTCTTCCAATGTATTCCTCTTTCCTTCACCTTGGAGCTCCACCAGAAGTTAGTAATTACTGAACAAAGGGATTGACAGAAGTTCTTTGGTAATCTCACAATTGTCATAACATATGATGGGATAGCTTGGACAATAGATTTGATCAAAACCTCTTTCCCAACTTGAGATAGGTACTGCAACTTCCAACACTCTAGCTTAGAAAGCACTTTCTCCTTGATCCAATGAAGAGCTTGACCCCTTGAGTTTCCCCATTTCGCTAGAATACCCAAGTATTAGCCCGAGCAGTCCAAAGGGGGATTTGAAGAATAGAAGATAGGTTGAGTTAAAGAATAGGAGAAACTTCCTTGCTTCAGATTAGCCCTGATTTTTAGAGATTGATTTCCTGACCTGAGACTACTGTAAATGAGTTTAGGATGTGCACCAATTGATAAGTTTCTTCAGTAGTTGCCCTGCCAAACACAATTGCATCATCTGTAAAAAATAAATGAGTTAAACATAAGGGCACCAGGAGCCAGCTTTATACTAAGGATGTTCCCATTAATTTTTTCCATAGTGATCTGTCTAGATAACACATCAAACATATGGATGAACAAATAGGGAGAGAGGGGATCACCCTATCTCAACCCCTACATGGGGAAAGAACCCTAAATCTAGAACCATTAACTTGGTAGTTGTATTTGACTGAGGTGACTAG
The DNA here is from genome assembly GCA_020916435.1 of Oxytropis ochrocephala. Lineage (NCBI taxonomy): Eukaryota > Viridiplantae > Streptophyta > Magnoliopsida > Fabales > Fabaceae > Oxytropis > Oxytropis ochrocephala. The sequence goes on from CM037094.1 coordinate 85,518,772, forward strand.
AGACCTAACAGTTGACACCCAATTGGGACTGAAACCAAAAGCTAAAAGTACTTCCCTAAGAAAGTTTCAATCTACTCGGTCACAAGCTTTATTCATGTCCAATTTAATGGCATGACCTTCACTATCTGCAATCTTCTTTTTCTTTAGGAAATGAAAGGCTTCTTGTGCAACAACAAGATTATCTTGGATTAGTCTGCCACCAACAAAAACACTCTACTGAGGTGAAATAAGACATTCTAGGATAGGTTTTAATCTAGACACTATAACTTTAGAAATAACCTTGTAAATAAAGTTACAACAGCTTATTGGCCTTAGTTGGCCAATAGATTTAGGGCGGGGATCTTTGGGATGAGGGCCACCATTTCGTACAGTCTCCCAAAACATGTGAGTTGAAGAACTCCAAAATAGCTTCCATAATACCATTCTTGATAGTCTCCCAATTTGTTTGGTAGAATTCCCCATTGAGCCCATTTGGGCTTGGGCTTTCAAAGATCCAAGAGAGAACACAACCTTCTTGATCTCAAGCTCAATAACAGGGGAAAGAAGAGCCCTATTCATAGTCTCAATAATAACCATAGGAATAACATTGAGACACTCTGCATGATTGTTTTCTATAGAGGGGGAGTAAGGGTCTCTGTAGAAATCCTCAAATGCTTTCATAACATTAGTTTGACCCTCCACCCACTCATCCTCCATATTCTGAAGCCTAGAGAGCCTGTTTCTATCCCTTCTTTATACAATAGTAGGATGAAATTTTTTTGAGTTCTTATCCCCTAAGTGAGCCACTTCACACTACTCTGGCTCTAATAGATCTCTCTTGCCTCCACAAAACATCAATCTCCTTTCTTATTTTGGAAATAACAACAGAGTTGTTTGCATTGAGGAGCATCTGTAATTTGCTTTTCAGTTTGAGTATCTCTGTTGCAACATTTTTAAAAGTTGCTTTGTGCCACTTCAATTGAGACATTTTTGTAGTTTTTTGCTTTAGCATTGAACTTAGACGAACCTCCTTCATTATTCAGAGAGCATTCTCAACCATCCTTCACTACACCTCTGCACTCATCATGCTCCTCCTAGTAGGATTCATATTTGAAATATCTGGCACTTCTAGATGGAGGAGTAGGATTAAGAACAATTGGTGAGTGATCAGAGTTAATGATAGGAAAAGCTAGATCCACAACATGAGGGTACATCTCCCTCCATTCCCAATTCATCATAGTTCAATCAATTTACTAACCATGAACAAATCTCTCTCTTAGTAATTAAACCATCTCTTGGAATGACACCTCTTTGTGGTTGTGGATTACCCATGAGGATATACATTGATGAAAATAGGGGAAGAAGGTTCTGGTAATGCATGAATTAGATTGTAAGTTCTTTTATTTCTTAAAATTTTAAAAAATTGAGAAGAAATAAAATGAACCAAAAATGGACCGTAAGTTATTCCAGATATAAATTTTAAAAAATGGAGAAAATAAATGGAAGAACTTACAATTCGATTCAATCATTTCAATAACTTTCTTTCCCTATTTTCATCGATGTCTGCAATGTACATCCTCATGGGTAATCCACAACCACAAGGAGGTACCATTCCATGTCTTGAGGTAGCCACAGATGACTCAATTCTCGAACTTGACATTTTCGAAAGGAGTGAGCAAACACGAGAGAGAGAGAGAGAGAGAGAGAGAGAGATAACGAACACGAGAGATTGAGAGAGGACACGAAAGGAGACGAAAGTGAACCTTCGTGCGAGAACAAAAGCAGTTGTTGGAGAAGGTGAGAGCTGAGTGAGGGAGACGAAGGTGAGAAGATAGGCTGAGAACGATGAATTGAGCCCTAAATTGAATTTAACCCCAAATTGAAGTTGGATGGGGGTATAATTAGAGTTTAACATTTCATTTAAGTGACATGGTAGTCTACGTGTACAAAAAAATCCACACCTGCATTGTAGGCTGTGTTAAAATGTGTCAAATCAACTTAAATATTATGCTAGTAACCAAAATGGGTAAAAGAAAATTTTATAGGGACCTTTTTAAAAAAAATAATTTTGCTGTGACTAAAATGGTTTTTCACTAATTTTCCAGGGACCAAAATGATATTTAAAACTTATAAAAATATATAGACTAAAATTACTTTACTTGGGAAAATTAAAAACCAATTGTTTCTTTTGCTTGCTGCCTAATTACTTCTCTCCCGATCCCAGTTCCACTTTATTATCTTTTTATGTTTTTCCCTCACCGCCCTATTTATTATTTAATTATTTTAAAGTATTTTATTTGATTAATTTATTTCATATAGGGTTTATCTCTACTCAGATTCCAAGCTACCAATCGGTTCTCATTTCCGTTTTTCGCGATTGGATTAACGAATTAGGGTTTCTGTACCTCGAAAGACCCTCGATTCGTTCTGGAAAATTCTATGTTTTTTGAAGCTTGGCTGACAGGGCTATCCCAGTTTGTGATTCTCGCCCACAAAACAAAGGTAACGTTTTAAACATTAGAATACACCTGTCATTTTCTGTTGTTCTTGACATTTTCTGAAGGTTCTATGTATATTTTCTTCAATGTTCACCTATTTGTATTTTTTATTAATGGGCGTGTTTGTATATTTTTAACACTTTAACTTTTTATGGAAAAGGTCAACGAATTGTTCGTGTGGGCTGAGATTTGCAACGATAGTTATAAACTGGAGTTATCACAATTGTTATCACAATGTTGGGTGTAAATTGTAGCAGTGAGTTTAACATCTCAAGCCGTATTGTTCATTTAGCTGAATGGCACCCTTTAGAATAGCAGAGTTGAGTAGGGCTTGAACTTGAAGCCCTCTCGTTCCTCTCATTTCAGGTAAAAACCTTCCCAGTTCCTGCTGCTGAGTCTTTCATTCATTTGATAAGGTTATTGAATTTGAAGATCTGATAATTAATTTTTTTTTTTTTTTTGGCTTTGTAAAATGCTTTTGTGCAGTTTTTATTTTTATTTTTTTAGGCTGAGAAATACCTCAATTACCTTTAAGGGATAGGCTCCAGATGTTCAATAAGACTATTTCCTTTGCCAAAGAGATGCTGTGCTGTAATTGCTTTGGGTTCATTAATAATCTCTATCACGAGCCGTTGTCGGATGATGACACTACTAACACCTCTAGTGGAGATGAGAGTGAGGACCAAACTCGTCCCAAGCGATCGGAGGATGTTTTGAACTTGAGAGTAGAGAAAGGCATGATTTGTAGGCAGTATCCTGTTAAGGAGACTAATAAAGTTGTTCGAACAGAGGTAATTCTTTTGTGAGAGTACCTTTGTATATTTTCTATATGAGTGATTTTGATGTATAATGAAACAGAAAAGACTAGGTGAGCTAGGGGTATTTGATATGCGTGCGTGAATGATCTCATGTGTATTACTGGTGAAAAATGGCCTTCATTATTTTTTAACTACTTTACGGTTTCCTGCCCTCTTTATAGTATGTTGTATTCACGACGAATTGCAGTATAAATTTATGAAAAATATTTAATTTAAATACAAAAAACTTTTAATATCATATAATCTAATGCTGAATGCCAATTGCCAAGAGAAGTATGGGTTTAAATTTAATATCCCATTGGGTCATAGCTGTATTTTCAGTATTGTGTTGTTTCTCTGTTTCTTCACCTTTAACTCTAAATTATCAGTTTATTTCAAGGATATTTATCCTGTGTTGAATTGCAATGTATATATACATATATAACTAAGTTTATTTTTGTGTTTTTCTATTAGTAGGTTATATTGTACGTGTCTGTTCCAATCTGAATGGTTACTTTTTTAATTGTATCCAGGAAAATGTTCCCTGTTGTATAGATTATCTTTTCTGTAAGAAGCTTTAGCCTTTAATAAACTTTGTATTCAGGATGAAAACGGAAACAAGATAATAAATGAGTATGTTCGCGAGTGTAAGATTGGTTCTGGCAGCTACGGGAAAGTGGTAAGCATAATACTCATGGTACTATCCTATCTCCAGGAAAAAACAGTTTTCCTGAGCTTCTTTCCTTGAATGCATTGCAGGCTCTTTATCGAAGCTCTATTGATGGAAAACATTATGCAATTAAGGTAGGGTTTTTTTGGGTTGGTAGACAGATTACTTTATGATAGGAAATATGATCACATGTCATGGTTTTTTTTTTTGCTACAAGGATGTGATGAGTAATGTTTTCCGATAGTTCTTGATGGTACAATTGTTAATTAATTGAGCCAGTTTTTTTTTTTTTGAAATGCAGGCCTTTCATAAGTCTCATTTACGGAAACTTCGAGTTGCACCCTCAGAAACTGCCATGACTGATGTTCTACGTGAGGTATATTTCTTTCGTTAGATCTTTGTTTTTTTCAGTCTTGAGTCATTGGTAGAAATACGATTCAAATGTGAATTCCAAATTTTGTTAAATATATTGTTTATCCCTTCATACCTGCAACTTTATGGGTACTCTTCTCGACTCGTGGCTTCTATTTGTAATTCTCTTTTCACTAGCATCCCTTTAGCTTTTAGTTCACTTTTAGAAAGTAGAATAGAAACATTCTTTCTTTGCCAAATTTGCATGTCCCAATTTTTGTAGGAAATTTGTTTTCCAAGGTGTTTCATCTTATTTTGCTTCCTATAGTTTGTGCGTTTATGATATATCAAGTTTCCTAACTTTATTGTTTTAGCTATTGTGCTACTGTCCCTGTAGTTGGTTAAAAGTCAAATACTAATCTTTCAGGTTTTCATTATGAAAATGGTGGAACATCCTAATATAGTCAATCTCATTGAGGTGATTGATGACCCAGAATCGGATAACTTCTACATGGGTACTTATTTCTAGTTTTTCTTTCTTGTCTCTGTTATGGAAGCTATAAAATATTCCAAAAAATATGGAAGCTATAAAATGTATCAAAAAATAAATACAGCGTAATTGAAATATAGACTTAGCCCCCCAAAACCCCCTCCCAAACAAACCCTAATTTTTTTTTTTATGTTGGTATTTGAACCTTATGTCCGAACGAATGAGAGTCTCTCTTTAATCTTATGCTTGACTAGCTAACTGCTGATTTCCTTATGCAGTACTTGAATATGTGGAAGGCAAATGGGTTTGTGAGGGTTTAGGTCGTGCTTGTAGCTTAGACGAGGAGACTGCTAGGAGATATTTGCGTGATATAGTTTCTGGATTAACATATCTCCATGCTCATGTAATATTTCTTGACCAATCTTTTTGTACGTAATATTAACTAAGTCTCCTCTCTCTCTCTCTCTCTCTCTCTCTCTCTCTCTCTCTCTCTCTCTCTCTCTCTCTGACACACACAATTTTTGCATGTCAATGGAAATATAAATATATGGTACACCCTCTATGACAAAATATATGAAAACCAAAATTGACCCCTCTAAATTGTAAGAAAGCAACAATTGACTCTTTTCATCCTATTTAATGGTAGTATACCAAAAATGACATTCATTTACTGCTGAATATTTAATTTAGTTAATAAAGTTAAATTTTAAATGAGATTTGCAAATAACTATGAATTTTAATAAGTGTGCAGGTAGTTAATTTTGTTTATATTTTGTTACGGAGTAGTATTAGATATTCATGGTAAACAAAATGAAGGAAAAAAAATTTGTGAGTCAACATTCAGCACATTATTTATGTTCAATGCTCATACTTATTCATGAAATGCTTTGAAATAGTTTGATCAGGTTCTTATAGTGATTAATTATATTTTTTATTTGAAAAGCAGAATATAGTACACGGGGATATTAAACCTGACAATCTGTTGATTACACGTCATGGTAGAGTGAAGATAGGGGATTTCAGTGTCAGCCAGGCTTTTGAGGTAATATAATTACTGAGCCCAAATGTTAGTTTAAATACCAATGTAAATAACGCTACCAGTTTACTTGGACCTTAATGTATCTTGAACAGTAAAGTTGGACTCACCTTTTTCTTGCGAAGCTGCAATATGATTGCACACTTTATATTGAAAATTGAGAAATATGATTACTCAGAAGATAAGAAACTATGAAAGCAAGTCGATTACGGTCAATTCTTGAAATTAAAGTCTGTGAATATATCAAAAGTAGTCTCGTCAATTTTTGCTTTGTTGAGCTATATCATAGTCCTAGCCACTTTATTTAAAATGCTTACGTGGGATCTGAACCTTATTTTTACACCGAGGCACCCCCTCTCCGGATCCTTTTCCCTTTCTTATCTATGCAAATTCATGTGATTAGGGATCCACTTCTACTAAGAGGATGACCATAATTCACTTATTTTGATCCTTAGTTTTCCTTCAAAATAATATACCCAAAGATGTTATGGAAAAGATGCACTTTTTTAACATGGTCAGTCCCCTTGACATACTCTGTGCAGAGTTTTTGATAAAGATGTTGGTGGTAATATTACATGGGTATAGTTGTCCTAGGAACTAATATGGAGCCTGCAATTGATTTTCATTTTGCAGGATGATAATGATGTGCTTCGAAGATCGCCTGGCACTCCTGTTTTCACTGCACCTGAATGTATTTTAGGTTGCCAATTTCATTTTATGCTTGTAAAATATTTTTGCCGTGGAGTGTATGAAATTCAGGTTCTTATTGCTTTGTGCCTGTTGATATGTTTTTAGGTCTTACCTACCATGGTAAAACTGCTGACACGTGGGCAGTAGGAGTTACTTTATACTGTATGATACTGGGTGAATACCCTTTTCTTGGTGATACACTTCAAGATACATATGACAGAGTAAGAAATATGGCTCCTCTTCCATTTATTTTCAGCGGATATGTTTTTTGTTAGAATATAAGGGTATATCTTATCTTAGAGTATTTTAAATTATCTCATAAGATCTTATCACTTAGTTGTTATTATTATGATTAGTTTCCCTTTTCAATTTTTGTATCCCTATATAGGAATTAGTGATTTAACATTTTGTGTCATCTCTTTATCTTTTTTGAAATCTGATCTTATCACTTGTATTTTTGTAACTACATTGAAAGTTCATCAACTATAAAAGAAACCAAACACCCGTCTACGTTTGATATTATACCCGCCCTTCATGTTACTAGTTTTTATCTGTTATGTTATTACTAATCTTGGCATACTGCTATCTTCTTGATGCAGATAGTCAATAATGTGTTAGTATTCCCGAAGGATCTGAATCCGCAGTTGAAGAACTTAATAGAAGGACTACTTGTCAAGGGTAAATGACATTCAACATTTTGTTTATATTCCATGACTGTATTTTCCCTGTTAATTCCCAATTGAAATATGAAATCTGCAGACCCAACACTAAGGATGACATTGGATGATATCGCGGAGGATAGATGGGTTATTGGAGATGATGGGCCACTTCCTGGGTATCTTTGTTGGTGCCAAAGGAAGAATTTGGAGGGGGAAGTCGATGATGAAAGCAATATGTTTCCCTGACCTATATCGACTCAATTTATTTTTAGATTGTATTTTTTGTATGTACAAATAGAAAACCCCATATAGATATTTTCCCAACTATATACCAGTTTTGTATGATTACAGATGCTGGCTTGAGGGAATCTTAGAATTTAAGAAAATATTGGCTCGTGTAGGCATAATGAGTAGCAAGAGCTTAGGCTGGTTTATTTTGTGTGAAATAGTTTGATGTTTGGAAACAGAGGTCTTGTATCGTTTGAGCTTCGGCATCGGGTTTAAACTTGAGTATGTCTGTATGTGTTATCTTGCATGGTGTTTTATCCTTGTTAACATTTACAATGCCTGATGCCAGATCATGCGTGGCATCAACTCACATCAGAATTCCAAATGTTTTCGTTGTTATGAAGTTCTTTATGGGTTCGTTCGATTTGCATAGAGGCAAGTAGTGAACCGATAGTATTGGACAAACCTTTAAGTTACTGGATGATTTTTTGTGATGTATACAGATTAGTGGGCAATGGAAGCATTCATGTGGGTTGAACCCTTATAGCAATGGACAAACTTTGAGACTCCCTCCACCATTTTTCCGTTGCAAGACCATTTTTCCGTTGCAAGACATGCCCTCAATGGAGCTGCACAAACGCGCATCCCTGTATCCATCGATGGGCAATGGGTAGAACGATGGATGCTAGGGATGAACTACTGTGTACCGATTCTTCATCTTCCACTTCAAGTTCCAGAAAACGAAATTAAATTGATGGAATTCCATAAAACGAAATCAAGAGAGAAAGAGATTACAAAGAAAAAGTCAAAAACGAAAATCATGGAATTCCAAAAACGAAATCAAAGAAAAAGAGAGAAACCCAAATTACAAATGGGTTCAACTCGTTTTTTTAGATCCATGACTTCCCATAAACACTCGAAAAGTCAAAAACGAAAATCATGGAATTCCAAAAACGAAATCAAAGAAAAAGAGAGAAACCCAAATTACAAATGGGTTCAACTCGTTTTTTTAGATCCATGACTTCCCATAAACACTCGAACGATCCTTCAAAATTTTCATGGGGTTCTTCGTAGATCTTGATAACGAACAAAATGCACCTAAATTTGTTGGATTTCGTCGCCTATTGTGTGAGAACAAAATGGATTTCCAAATGGGTTTCTAGCGACCCGGTTCTCTATTACTAGGTTATAGGGATGATGATGAACCATTGAATGATTGGGTTGGATACTGTTATGGAGAAATTACACACATACTATTTGCACCCCTCTCTGCATAAAAGGCCAACTGATTGGGCCTTCAACAGCCAAGGCCCATAAGCGTTCATCCAACAGCCCACTATGCACCTCCACAACCAATGGTTCGGATGATGACACCCAAGTGCTTCCCAAACCTATAAATGCATTTATTCCAAGGAGAGAGAAGTGCGATTAATTATCACTTATTTGCATTAACTCCACTGCTCATCGACTTGAAGATCGAGTGTTTATGCGGTACACCCCACCACAACTCGGAACAACCAAATTTCGGAATAATCAGCCCGGACATAACTCCAAATTGATCAAAACCGTATTACCTACCAACTATCTCGGATATATTTATCTTAGATACGGTACAGAACATTGGCGACCACAGTGGGAGCTTTCCCCGAACTCATTAAAAACTTTATCTTTTATTTTTGATCAATCATGGATCCCGAATCACAAACCGGGATACGGATAGCAAGTATCATCCGATCACAAGATGAAGGAACCCGGAGGGGTTGCGATAACCCAATCAATTCATCGACCGAAATGTCAATAACGAGAGAGTCAACCTCTTATCGAGCTCCTTCACCTCCTACGATTATTCCGTGCTCCAAGTAAACACTTTACAACGGCTTGTTCAAATTCTAAATCAAGATAATGAAGCATCTCGAAGCCGAGGAGCCTCCGCATTTTTGAATTAGAAGCGAGGTTGCAGTTATCGGGCCCGAGGTATTGCGGATCGGGGTTCTCCGCGGCGATATGATCCTGATTAACCCGATAGACGAGCTCGAGCAACCGGAAGAACCATCGAGCTCGAAGACGACATCGTTCTCCCGAGACGCACGCGTCATTATCATCGATCTCCAACTAGAAGGCGAGGAAGAGAAGAGCGAGGCAACTCTTAGAAATATAGAGGACTCGGCGAAGAAGATTCTTCTAACGCATCATCCTCGCCACGCAGACAACGGCCTAGAAGCGAGAGAAAGTCCTCCAAGCGCGGACATCACTACTATAAAGAGAGAGCCCCGGAAAGAAAACAACATCATTCCAATTACCAACCTCGCAAAACTAGAAACCAGGAGAAGAAACAGGAATTACAACCACCGAGAAGAGGGCCGTTCACTTCGGAAATAGATTATTTCCCTATTCCCAGAGGTTTAGAGAAACCTCCTGAACACTTGAAAATTTATGACGGACTCGGAGACCCAGATGTTCATTTAGAGTACTATGAAACCATGATGCAATATCGGAATGCTCCAGGTGAGATCATGTGTAGACTTTTTTCCCTCACCCTTGAAAAATCTGCAGGTTTATGGTTCAGAGACATCCCGGCAAATTCAATCTCTTCCTGGGAACAACTTTCCAAGTTATTCTCGGCAAGCTTCGCACATTCGAAAGTAAGGGCCGAAATCATGGATGGTGTTGCATGCAATCCACCAAGCAGATGATGAATCTATCCGGTCTTATATTGCAAGATTCAACACGGAAGCCGGAAAGGTGCATGGGTTGAATGAGGAATTTCGTCTGTATTTCCTATCCCAGGGTTTACGCAGAGGCACTCTATTCCAAATCGACGTAAGCATCAACCAACCCTCAACTTTAGGAGAGTTCCTCCGTCTTTCCGAGAAGTACATCGACCATGAGGAAGGCGATGAAGCTAGCAAGTTCTTTGTGAAAAGCGTAGCTAACCAAACCAAAGAGAGCCGACCTCGAGTCGAAAAGTCAAATCCAAACATTGAAACTCCCCGGAGATTCCGGGCCGTGAGCCGCCATCTAGGAATTCAAACCTCGACAAGGGCGACATCGAGACTACACCGAACTCATATGTGGAAAGGAGAAGATCTTGCAAGAATGTCAGAATAATGAATTTAAACACATAAGGTATCCCGATCCTATTCCCCAACGTAGGGAATGAGGAACAACAAATACTTGTCGTTATCACCAAAGCGCCGCCATGACACAAATCGGTGCAACGCTTTAAAAGACGACATTGAAGACCTTATCAAAAAGGTAAGCTCGGGCGATATATCGAAGCCATTCCAACAAGAAAAAGCATCAAGCAAGAGAAAGAGGTTTGAAGTAAGAGGAAAGAAATCGTAGATTATAAGGAAGAAGCGGACACTCGAAGGAGAGGCCGACTGTGGTAATGGTAATCTCGGTGGTGAAGTCAAGGAGCTACAAAGAAGAACAATCAAAAGAAAATGGAAGGAAATTCAATGTGTAGCATCTACATCATCGCCTGACCGGTAGCAACTCTCGCCCCCCCACTTTGTCATTTGGAGACGACGATCTTCTAAACGGGAAGGTAAACGAAGACATTCCATTGTTAATCTCAAAGAAGTAATGGCGAGAAAGAAATAAGAAGAATTTTAATTGACCAAGGCGACTCTTGTGACATCATGTTCTTCGATGTCTTCGAGAAAATTGGAATTACACCGAGAACTTTTTCCCTATCACGGAACAGACCTCTCCGGGTTCAATGGTTCCCGAACTAGACCGATGGGTTACATAGACTTGAGGGTCACTTTTGGAGAGGAACCTTTATCTCGGACAATTTTGGTTAAATTTATGGTATTACCTTGCTCATCAATCTACAATTGCATCATTGGGAGGCCGACTTGGGGAAACTCGGGCGGTGACTTCTACTGTACATCTGAAAATGAAGTTTCACTCTCAAAATAACGAGGTAGTAACTATCAATGCCGATCTAGAATCTTCAGAAAGATGCTATTACCTCCTTCTCAAAGCTGAAATATCTGCAAGGGACAAAGCCGAACTTACATCAAAGAGTACGTCGCAAAGAAGAAGAAAGTGAAGTTTCAGAGGTAAATGTAATGGATTTAGATGCACGCCCGATCCGGAGAGCTCGGACGAAGAGAAAGATAGCACTCAAAGCATCCTCATTCGAGAAAAAAGCGCGAACGGCCGGGCGGACGGGAATTCATCGAGTGATGTTGGGCGATGATCCAACAAAAGCGAGTCAAGATCGGTGCGAGACCTACGGACGAAATAAAAAGAGAATTAACCCGATTGCTTAAAGGAACACGCCGATCTCTTTGCTTGGGTGGTGAAGACATACCGTATACCACCAAGTCGCATGCCATCATTTGTCAATATACCCCGATGCAAGTGGGTTGCCCAACGCAAAGGGTTCGAGAATATCGAGAAGAGCGGAAGCAACGACCAAGGCGGTAGATGATTTAGTTAAAGCTAATTTTGTAATCGAGCTCAAATATACTACTTGGCTCTCAAACCTCGTACTTGTTAAAAATCAAATGGAAAATGGCGCATGTGCATTGATTATACCGATCTTAACAGTCATGTCCTAAAGATGCTTTTCCGGTTCCAAATATTGATCGACTAGTCGATCATGCATCGAGGTTTGGTTTATTATCATTCATGGATGCATATTCGAGGATATAACCAAATCCCAATGTTTCCCCGATCAAGAGAAAAGCGCTTTTATGGTGAAAACGGAAATTTTGTTCACGAGTTATGCCTTTCGGCCTCAAAATGCAGAGCAACGTATCAAAGAATGATGAACGAGTTTTCAAAAAACGGATCGGGCGAAATGTAGAAGTATACTTAGATGATATGATTGCAAAGAAGCGAGCAAGCAAATCGTCATGTTACCGATCTCAAAGAGCTTTTTTGAGAGATAAAGGCAAAGCAGGATGAGATTAAATCAGGAGAAATGCACTTTCTGGTCAAAGCGGAAAATTCTTGGGATTCTATCTCACCGAAAGAGGGATCGAGGCAAACCCAGACAAATGCAAATCGGTGACGGAGATGAAAACCCCAAACACCAAGAAAGAAATTCAGAAACTAAACGGCATGATTGCAGCTCTATCTCGGTTCATCTCAAATGCCGCTTTTAAATCACTACCCCTTTTTAAACTTTTAAAAAAGGAATCTGAATTTATCTGGACCGCAGAACGGGATGAGGCGCTCACCCAGTTAAAAAAGATATTATCAGAACCTCCGATATTAACCCGACCTGAGCCTGAGGAAGTATTATATTTGTATCTCTCAATATCTGAGGAAGCCTTAGGAGCAGCACTGGTCCGAGAAACAAAAGAGGGACAGAGCCCGGTTTACTTTGTGAGCAAAGCTTTACAAGGGCCAGAACTCCGATATCAAAAGATAGAGAAAATAGCTTTGGCTTTAGTAATAGCTACTCGGCGACTCCGACATTATTTTGTTTCTCACCAAGTAGTCGTCCAACAAACCATCCGATCGAGACAAATCCTACATCGTCCGGACCTTCGGGAAGAAGAATAATAAAGTGGGCGATGAGAGTCGTCCGAATTCGATATCAAATATGAATCAAGATCGGCAATGAAAGCTCAAGTGTTAGCCGACTTTGTAGCAGAAATGACTTCGCAGGCGAGAATGAAGTATGGACGATCCATGTCGATGGCTCTTCCAATCCCAAAGGGAGTGGGGCGGAATTATCCTTGAAAGTCCTTACGGAGTGGTTATAGAATTGTCACTCACTTTCAAATTTACAACTTCAAATAATCAAGTTGAATACGGCGAAGCATGCATTCTTGGCCTACGTTTGGCTTCGGATTTACGTATCACTCGGCTAAATCTCCATACTGATTCACTCCTCGTGGTCTCCCAGATCGGGGGGCAGTACGAAGCGAAAGAGCCAATCCTCCAAAAGTACCTGAATCATGTCAAGAAACTCCTGACCGAATTTGATTTCGCCGAGGTCAAGCATGTCCCAAGAACAAACAACGTTCGAGCCGATGTTCTTTCCAAATTAGCAAGCACCAAAACTACTGGAAATCACCGGTCAGTTATACAAGAGGTCCTCAGCAAACCTAGTTTTGGGGACGATTTACACTCGATGTCATCAGTGTACGTGATAAATGAAGATCAAACATGGATTGCTCCTATCTTGAATTACATCATGTCGGGTACAGAACCTTCCGATCCTGCAAAAGCCAAGATCATCCGAAGAAAAGCAGCATCTTTTGCAGTTTTCAATGAACAGCTTTACAAGAAGGCACTCTCGGCACCATTATTGAAATGTCAGAAGCGACGGAGGCGGAATATGTGTTAATGGAAATTCATGAAGGAATATGTGGCCAACATTTAGGTGGTAGATCCTTAGCCGGGGAAGGTGTTAAAGGCGGGATACTTTGGCCGACCATTGAAGCTGATGCAAGGAACTATGTGAAGAAATGTCCGAATTGCCAGATTCACGCAAACGTTCACATTGCACCTCCTACCGGTCTCACAACTCTCTCCTCCCCATGGCCTTTTGCATGGTGGGGGATAGATCTTCTAGGACCTTTTCCAAAAGCCCCCGGGAGGAATAAATTCTTAATTGTGGCGATTGATTATTTTACTAAATGGATTGAGGCCAAACCACTATCTATTATTAAGGCAAAGAAGCGCATCTCTTTTTCCGAAAAGAGATAATTACGGTCGGGTACCCGAGGTGGTAATCACGGACAATGGAACTCGGTTCACGGATAAAGGATTCGGGAAGTTGATGTCCGATCTTAAAATCAAACATCGATTCACATCGGTGGAACATCCCCGACAAACGGTCAAGGTATAAAGAAACAAAGTACTTCTCAGCGGATTGAAGAAAAGGTTAGACAATGCCAAAGGAAATTGGGTGAAGAACTCCCTTATGTCTTGTGGGCATATAGAACAACTCCTCAAAGCTCCACGGGAGAAACACCTTTCCGATTATCATATGGGGAGCGAAGCTGTCATCCCGATCGAAATCGGAGAATTATCTTGGAGAACTTCAAACCGAAATCACGAGAAGACAACGAGCAAGCTTTACGAGAAGAACTAGATCGGTAGATGAAATCCGGATCATGCATCCTCAAAGAAGCCGTCAACAAACAAAGAATAGCTACCCGGTATAATCGTAAAGTCGCCCCGAGGAGTTTGACATCGGCGACCTCGTCTTGAGAAGAAGCGGATGTAGGGATGAAAAATGCATCACAGGCAAGCTAGCACCGGCGGGAAGGACCATATCGAGTCACGACACAAAAGCGGAAATGGCGCTTTCGAGCTAGAAACCTTAGAAGGCAAGGCGATCCCAAGAACTTGGAACGCCACCAAACTCAAGAAATATTACGAGTTAGACTTGCTTTGCTAAGGCATTCTATTTCCGATTTTGTTTTAATATAGACTTGCTTTGCTAAGGCATTCTATTTCCGATTTTGTTTTAATATAGACTTGCTTTGCTAAGGCATTCTATTTCCGATCTTGTTTCAATATAGACTTGCTTTGCTAAGGCATTCTAGTTCCGATCTTGTTTTAATATAGACTTGCTTTGCTAAGGCATTCTATTTCCGATCTTGTTTTAATATAGACTTGCTTTGCTAAGGCATTCTATTTCCGATCTTGTTTTAATATAGACTTGCTTTGCTAAAGCATTCAATCAATACCGCTATTTTGGATGTTAAACTTGTTTAAAAGCAAAAGGGAAGAGATATCAGAGATAAAAACGTAGTCACAAAGGAAGCCAAAAATAGGGACGAGTTAAATATAGAGATATCATTACAAAAATACGGTTACTGGTAGGACCTCGATCTCAAAAAGCAGATGAAAATTAGCAAATTACACATCTTTCTGGATAAACGATCCTTGACACTTCGTCGGATTAAGGTCAAACTCAACAATATGACCATCATGAACCCCGTACTCGGGTTAAAAATATCACGATCGGCAACAAAGTCGAGGAATAACTACGGCGACTTGGTCAAGGCGTTATTGAAACCGACAATGCCATCTTGACCCATCCGAATAGCTCGCTTCCGATCTTCCGAGCTTCAACATTTAGAAGCGATAAGTTTCTCAATTTGCTCTTGAAGCTCGGGAAAGTTATTTGTCGAGATCGAAGTCATCAACTCCGCGATCTTAGCATCTTTTTCTTGAAGCTCGACGGCAGCCTTTTCAAATTTTTCATTTGTCTGCTTCAGATCGGCCTCAAGTTGCTTCTTTTCGGCCTCAAATTGATTCTTTTCGGCCTCAAGTTGTAGGCGCTTAGATTCCAAATCTTCAGCCATCTGCTTATAGAGTTCCACATCTTTTTGAGATTTATCGAGATCAGCCCGAAGTGGACTTGACTTTCCGAGCTGACTCATACTTGGCTTCAAGATCTGTACAAATAGATAAATACGTGAATATAAAAGAAGTTGGAGGTCCGGATAGGCAAGTTTTGAAAACCAGAAACTATACCTTTAATTTTTAAAGGCTGCACCGTTTTATCCTCCCTCACTAAGTCGACCATCCTTGAAAAACCGAGAGTGAAACTCGAAGGAGGATCACTTGGAATTCCTCGGTCTTGAGGGTCATATATGCCCGTGGATCAAAGGGAGCGATAGAGCTTATGTTTTTGTGCTTTTTTGAATGGTCGCTCAGATCAATCACATTTTTCTCCCGATCTTGGGGTTTGGACCTAGGAGGAAGCTGACCAGATGGTTGCTTTCTTTTTCGTGTCACCAATGGCCGAGTTTCCTCATCCTCTTCCCCCTCGGGATTAACCACGGTGATGGGCTCGGGAGTGACAATTACGGAGAGTTTCCTCGGCTAGAACCCCGCCGCTACTTCCAACTTGCGGCATGACCGGGGTAATTTCTTTAAATGCTAAGGCCTTCAAAGCCGCCATATTCCGTCTCGGGGCCATGCTATCTGCAAGTTAAAGATTGCAAAATTATGTTAACAAATGTTATGCAAGTCAAGATCGGCAGATATTTAAAAACGGCAAACATAGTAAAAATAAACTAAGAGAAACGTTTTAACACCGACCTAAAGCTTTCTCGACCTGTTCAAATTTAACGGATGCCACCAACAACTTGGTATCAAAACCCCACACGAGTCGGCCTATTCTCGTTGTTGGTAACGATCCGATCCGCAATAAATTGGAGCATTTTCAAGGTATTCGATCCTCCTCTTTCAACCGATTCTTTTCAACGGAATGCCTTTTCGCCTCATCTCGTCGGGTCCAACCAAGAGGAAACTTGGTGGTGAGAACGATGTCATTTTCGGCATTAAATGTCCCAACTCGGTCTACCACAATCGTAGCAACACCGGTTCGACCGGAAAAACTTATTTTTCCATTCATACTTCAAACTTTACGAATATGGCGAAAAACCTTGATTCTGAGTGCGGATCGGAGGCATAATGCTCTAAACGCGTGCGAGGTTTGCATTTGTTCTTCTCGATCCTCTTGTTTATTTGAAACATATGCAAGAAAAGTTGAAGGAAAGGGCCGACCTAGATGAATGCATACCACTCAAAAGCTCGTCACGAATGCCCAAGCATTGGGGTGAAGTTGAGATGGGGCTATTTCTAACCCGCCAAGACCGATTGTTGAAAGGTCGTGAATGGAGGACGGATGCGCATGTGAGCTAAAGTCGTCCGAAGAAATAATAAACTTGAGAGAATGCGGGTAAGTGGCCACATGCTCGCCTCTTTCCCATTCAGAAGACACGCGGCGTTCGGGATCTTTGGCATAAAGCGCTTTGAATAATTGCGATATCGATCTCCGAGTCAATAGCGAGTCGGTGTTGCGAAGTTTCTGATACCCGGGAGTAATCACGAGGCGAGCCCGAGGGGGAACTACGGGGAGGTCGGCGTTGTTAACCCCGGAATCTTCATACCCGTATAACAACTCGAAACTCCGGTATCTTCCCCGCTCTTTCCTCTTCTATCTTCACCAACATTTTCCTCTTACGGGTCAGCGGGAGGGTCGTCAACATTTCTTCCATCCGATTCAAGATCGGTTTCGAACTCGAATCATCATCGGAGTCGCCTCAAGAGCTCGGATCTAAATCCACATCCACATGAGCCTCACGAGTTCGGATTGTTGGGGCGGAAGGGTGGGCGATTCTTCGTCGGAAGCTCTTCATCATCACTTCCTCTAGGCCGGAAGACATTTCTTCCTGTATTTGGTGAAGCCATGCTCTCCTATCTAATGGATTGGAATCGATTCGAGATGCCATTAACTTTCCGATATCGGGACCTCTCAGACTTGCGAGCTTGCTCGGCTTGATCTATAAGTCGGAGCGTTTGGCGCGAGTTATGCCTGCTTTGTTTTCGCCGATTTTACCTACAGGAATGGGGGCAAGCTATCGAGGATAAAATCATAAGAAGATGTTGGGTTCACGAACAAGGTCGGAACCCGACCGACAACCCCATCCTGGCAAAAGATGGCGGTGAGAAGGCTAGATCTCGGCCGGTGAAATTGAAAACGGCTTAACGAAGAATAAATTCTACATAAAACACAACATAAAGTAAATTCAAATAGAAGCACTAACCTCGGAAGAAAGTCTTGAGAAAGAATGAAAGGATTTGATGTCGAGAAATCGAAGGAGCGAGCTCGGAGAACTTAAAACTACTGAAGTCGGTAGCTACGAGTGAAGCATGAAACTAAAAAGATAAATGAATTACCCTCACTTGTATTTATAGGGTTACGAGATATGACCGTTACTATTCATTGAGCGGCGCGACTCAATCGAATCGAAGCGACACAAGAATCGAGGAAGTCATCATTAAAAAGACGCCCGAGTGCGTGAGCGGTCACATCGATCAACACGAGCATTTAATGCTCGTCGAAAAAAGAAATAATATTAAAATGAAGCGTCACCAACACTCAACCATCTTCAAAGATCGGTAGATACAGATTCAAGCATCAACCATCTTCAAAGATCGGTAGTCTGATTCGGCATCAACCATCTTCAAAGATCGGTATTACAATTCGGCATCAACCATCTTCAAAGATCGGTATTACAATTCGGCATCAACCATCTTCAAAGATCGATGAAATGCGGTTTGGCATCAACCATCTTCAAATACTGAGTATTACAATTTGGCATCAACCATCTTCAAAGATCGGTAATACATTTTAAACTTCAAACCATCAAGTAAAAATCGGTGATCTGATTCGGTTTGAATCATCTACAAGATCGGTAAGAAAGTCCGAATACAATTTATTTTTTCTCCAATCTCACTTAAAACGATTCACTTTTTACACATATTTCAAAGTCTAGTTTGACTAACATGCCAAACCGACTTGGGGGCAATCTGTTATGGAGAAATTACACACATACTATTTGCACCCTCTCTCGCATAAAAGGCCAACCGATTGGGCCTTTCAACAAACCAAGGCCCATAAGCGTTCATCCAATGTACACTATGCACCACCTCCACAACCAATGGTTCGGATGATGACACCCAAGTGCTTCCCAAACCTATAAATCTGCATTTATTCCAAGGAGAGAGTGCGCATTAATTATCACTTATTTGCATTAACTCCATCGCATCGACTTCAACGTCGGTGTTTATGCGCAGTACACCCCACCACAACTCGGAACAACCAAATTTCGGAATAATCACCGGACATAACTCCAAATTGATCAAAACCAGTATTACCTACCAACTATCTCGGATATATTTATCTTAGATACGGTACAGAACAGATACGATGATGAATTATTGGAGCATTGGATCTGTTCTTATCAATTTTAATTAGTTGTTATCAAATTTAATGATTGATGAATGATGAAAGAGTTAAGATGTATCGTTTGAAAGTTTTTCAATTTCATGTTTCTGGAGTTAAGATGCCCGGTTGCAGGTTTTAAAAAAATTAATAATAGATAAAAAAATTAATATTAGATATGTATATATATCACATTTGCAATGTTATTAGCAATGTCTAGCAGTGGTGTAGTGGTTAAAGTGGGTGCATTTTATCCTAAGGGAGGGTCCGATTCTTAGGCAAGGTTTTTTATAAAACACTTTTCAATAGAGTAATGCTGAATCTCGCGAGAAAGTCTTTCACGAGCCAATAGCGAATGACTTGGCATTAATTAACGCTTCAGTTTCTCTCTGATAGACTCAATAAAAATCTTCCAAAAAGGAAACACACGATCCCAAAAAAAAAGGTTCCCTTCTTTGATGAATTCCTTCACAAGCTTGCACTGGACCAATCCCACCTTCATCAAACTCACTGATTCAATCCCCAAACTGCCACCCTACTTTCTAAAACTTCACTCAAGGCTTATTCTTTACTTGGGGGCCTCACAAAAACCAAACCTTTGAGGGGAAAGCGATGGAACTCAGCAACAAGAACTCACTCCCTGAAATGATGGAACTTGGGTTTTTGATATTGTCATCGTTGCAGTGGGTGAAGCAAAATGGTGGTATTGAACCTCTCAAGTTTAGCGCTTTCCCATCCAATTCAACTTATTTTACTTTATACTTTAAAATCTGGTTTTAAATTTTTTAGTTCTACCATGTTCCTGAAAAATACTCCATCTTTTTTGTTAAAAAAGAAATTTGACTTGTTGAACAAGAGAAATGTGGTATACAAGCGAGAAAATTGAGAAGACAGAGGTTTATGTGGACACGTACGTAGGTTTGTGAATTTCACGAAAGAAAGTATTCGCTGTATATAGCAGTACTGTTTTCAATAAAAGTATGCCACATGGCAGCCATCCATTGGTCGCTGATGTGGCGCGTGACATGGTGCGCTGATGTGGCATTCGGTGCCACGTGGAACAGACGCCCCAATAAAATGATGCCACGTGGCAATGACTTCATTGATGATGTCGTGCTGACGTCATCTCCGTTAGCCACGTTAGTTTTTTTGGATGAAAAATTAATAGAGAGGCTTAACCGTAAATGTTTAATATTTGCAAGGGTCATTTTAAACATTTTTACAAGAACTTAAATAGATTTTGATCATATTTACAGGGGCTGAACATATATTTAAGCCATCATTTTATCTTATTTTCTCTCATCTTTCTATCTCTAAAATATCTAAAAAGTGGGGGTTTGAGGTATTGTTGTTCAAAGAGGTGCGATTAATAATCCCCAAAAAGATGGTGTTATTTGTTAATCGATGGGCCTATAAGAGCTCATATTGGGCTAAAAGTTCCGAATAGCCCAGTCCACATATTCGGAAGTGTAGCGATGTGCAGGAAGTTACGACTCGAGAACAGGACAGTTATCGTAGCAAAGACAGTGGTGCACAATGGCGGCAGAGCCTCTCCCCAATGCTGAACTATCTCCCCCTAAAATTCTAGACACAGTCAACGCTCAGGATTCCACTTCCCAACCACAATCAACGGCTCCGCAAGACGCTCAAATCCATGAAGTAAACAACGACGTCGTCCCAACTGAAAAACGGAAAAGAGAAGACGACGGCGATGCCACCACCGAGCGTTCGCTCCATCCGCTGTGGAAGACCAGCCTCTGTTCCTACTTCAGGCGCGGAGATGGATCCTGCAGCCACGGCGAGTCGTGCCGATACGCGCACGGCGAGGAAGAGCTCCGCCCTCGCCCAGATAACACGTGGGACCCGACGTCCGAGCGAGCCAAAAAGGCGTTGAAAACTGAGACCGGCGAGAAGAACGATGTCACTGATGGTGTGATGATGACAGAAGCTTTTGTCGATGATGAAATTGACGGCGGCGGCGGCGACGGTTTGGCCTCTAATCACGCGCTTAGTAAATGCTTGGTGCATTTGCCGGGGAAGTGGAACTCTGAGAAATTGAGAAAATTCCTCAACGACGAGGCAAGCTCTTTTCAGAGTTTCTGATTTTTCGCTTTTGCTTTTAACATTTTCCATTGCTCGATCCTTTTTTTTTTCCTTTCTCCAGGGTATACCTTTTAAGCATGCAAAGAAAAAGTCAGGTATGTTTGTTGGTTTCGTTAGTTTTGAAGATGAAGAGCAAATGAAGAGTTCGTCTAAGGTAGTTTTGTTATTACTAATTTCCATATATACTCTGTTGCTTTGCTTCAATGGTATTAAAATCGAAGTTTGCAATTGGTGATTTATATTTATGGATTTTATAGGATTTAGAAAGAAAAGTAATTGGAGAGAAAGAGTTAAAGGTAGCTGATGTTATTCCTCGATCATTTGAAAAGAAAGGTAACGGCAATGTTGGTGTTCATAAGGAGAATTCAGGGGTAGATGATGCTGAAACAAATGATGATAATTTGGCAACTGATGGTTCCGTTTCAAAGAAAAGAAGTTTGCCTGAAGTAGTGACTCCTCTGGCTCATTTGGCCTATGCTGATCAGTTGGAGCAGAAAAAAAGCTCTCTCATGCAGATTCTAAAAAAACTTGTTAGTCAAAATTGTTTCTGTTTTATCATTATAATTTAATATATTTTGTACACTTCTTACTTTTAAACAATCAGCAAAGCATAACTAGTACTTTCTTTTTGGCAGACTAGAAATGCTAAAAAAGCTTGTCCAAATGGCATTCCTCATCCCGAGTGGATTCTCAAATCTAGGGAAATAGGTAGTGTTTTATTTATTTCTACAAAGTTTCTTTAAATCTTGAAGAACAAATTCAATTTAAATATTTCTGGAGTTTGAGACTCGAGGTGCTTGTTTGTTAATATATCTGGTGTAGACTTTTCTTCATGATTTCTAAACCCCCATGTTCTGTTTTCTGTAATCTAACTTGCTTTAAATCCACAGTAAGAATTTTAATGGCTGACACAGTTATCTTTACCATTTCTTTCTCACACTTCTGCAGGTGGCCTTCCATGCCAACTAGAGGGTATTATTGCATCACCAATTGTTAATGGATATCGTAATAAGTGTGAATTTTCGGTTGGATATTCTCTGGAAGGCAAAGTAACCGTGGGCTTCATGCTCGGAAATTTCAGGTGATCTCGATCTTCTCTGTTTGTATTTTGGTTTGCTTGTAAGTTTATAATTGCATACTAAAATATTTTATTAGGGAGGGTGTAACAGCAGTTGAGGAAGCAGTGGACTGCCCAAATATCTCTGCTATTGCTTGCAAGTATGCTGCTATCTTTCAAGAATTTCTGCAACACACCGAATTACCAGTTTGGAACAGATTTAAAAATTCTGGATTTTGGCGTCAATTGACGGTATACTTGCTCGATTCTTTGTTGAAAGTTTTATGGCCTTGTTGATTATTACTTCTAGATGGTGCTTATTATTATATTATTATTTGCCCTTTTTGAATCTAATTGGCTTTGTAAGGTTCGAGAAGGGAGGTCAAATGGGAATTTTGTTGATGACAAAACTTTTGGTGGTATTGCAGAGGTCATGCTTATTGTTCAGGTATTTTTTGTTGAATGTGCTGGTTATTTTCTTTTTAAGAAATAGAATAATGCTGGTATAATTCCCTTCAAGTTCAAGGCTGGTGGGGGATGGGTGATGGTTTATTGTTCACACTCCTTATTTAAAGGCCCAATGTGATTGTTAACAATTAGATGGGAACCGTCTAGCCAGATTAATCTGTGCTGGTATTAATATGTAAACATTGTAAACTTGTGGTATTGTTTTAGGTTTCTTTTAAGTGTCATTCATAACTCTTTGCCTTTGGTCTTGATTATAGGTTTCTACTGCAAACTTTGATGGCACACAAGTAGCTGCTGAATTTAAGAGGCTTTCTCAGGCATTTTTTACTGGAGCTACTTCCCATTGTCCAACTTTACCCCTTACAGCTCTGGTTGTTCAGGTAGCAGTCTGTCTTATCCAACTTTCTTTTGCCAGAGATTGTAGGCTAGGTACACGTGCATATCTATGTAATATAAACTGGAAGGTTACAATGTTGTTACTTTCCAGTGTTTGCTAGATAGTAGATACATTACTCTCTCTCCCTCTCCCAGCATCAGTAGATCAAGTTCCTGTTTATATAAAAGCATCCACAACATTACCATCATATCTGAATTTTTCTTGTGGTATCAAACTAACAATTTTTAAATGCATTTACACGGCTACTTTGGATGGATAAATGGTCTAAAGACTAAAATGACTGGTTAAAAGGTATTATCAAGTCCTGTAAGGTGGTTATCATTGCCTTTAGGCACAATGGATTTCTTATTTCTGCAATATAAATTCATGTGACAGAATTAGAAGCACTGTTAAAATGTTGTTTCTGATACCTGGGCAATAAAAATATAGAAAAGCTGTTTATTACTATGGAGTAATAGTGGCTTCATGAATTCATAATGTCCCTTTAACTGGTTTCAGTAATGGTTTTAATTTTGATGGCATGCTATGGTGTAACTTAATTTAGATTTTCTGGATGACTTCTGATACGGTAACTTGTTTTACCTGTAAGGATCACCAAGGAATATCCAATGTAGCCCCAGCCGATGCACCACTGCGTTCACTTCCATTTCCCAATGCAGCCGGTGATCTTGAAAGGGATGAAAACAATAGTGCTGTGGATGTGAGAATCCATGATTATATCAGCAATCTCCGGTTCTCTATATCTCCAACAGCATTTTTTCAGGTTGGAATGGCAATTATTTGTTTTCAGTTTTTTCATCAGTATTTCTTTCCCTGGATTATGCCGTTTTGAGCCTACTTCTGCTGCAGGTTAACACGCTAGCTGCTGAAAAGTTATACTCACTTGCCGGAGATTGGGCATGCTTAGGTCCTGACACATTGTTATTTGATGTATGCTGTGGGACAGGAACAATTGGCCTCACATTAGCACATCGAGTTGGTATGGTAATAAATCACTATCTAAGTTTCTTCTTTTAAGAGTTCAAATCGCTGAAATTTACTGTTCAATATGTGCCTTTGGAAGGTTATATTATATGATGCAATGCAATGATTACTTTTGCAGTGGTCCAAAGAAACTTCAGACCAGACTCATTTTCCTCAATATGATCTCCATTATTTAAAAGCTTATTTTCCAATACTTCCCTAATATTTTAGAATTGCTTCAGTCAGATTTTTTATGGCTTCTTCAGGTGATTGGGATTGAAATGAACGCTTCTGCTGTATCTGATGCTCATAGGAATGCTGAAAATAATGGCATAAAAAACTGTAGGTTTATATGCTCAAAGGTGAGATAGCAGTCTTAATTTTTCCAATTCTGATTGAATTACTTTATTTATTGGCTGCTGGCCAGAAATATGTTTTTTACTTGGTATCACATACTGGCACTGGATTTTTTCTCATGGATTTTTTTTTTAATTTTATTCAATTGTTTCCTTGTATTAACATTGCAATTTTTGCATGTTTTCTTATATGCGGCAACAGGCAGAGGACGTGATGGGATCTTTGTTAAGGGAATACTTAAATGTGCCCACGGAACAAGTTGACGATCCTAATATCTCTGGAACTGGAAGTATTAATGGCATTCCTGGAGACAGTGCCGGCCCAGAGCCTGAAAATGGTGAAAAGGCATCTATTTCTTCTGAAAATAACAATACAGAAGTTGAAAATGTGGTTCAGAAGGGTAGCATTTCTGGGAACGAGATTACTTCCACACAACAGTTTAAAAATGTTGTTGCTATTGTCGATCCTCCTCGTGCTGGGCTTCATCCAACTGTAAGAATGATACTCTATTGCTTCTCCATTATATTTATGATATTATATATGTAACAGCACTGTCCCAAATATGATATAATCTCCATTATATTTATGATATTATATATGTAACAGCCCTTTTTTCCAATACCATTTCTGTAAGTGTGTAGAGAGCAATTTTAATTGTCTTTTGAAGTAAAAGATTACAATATTAATCAGGTTAAATTGGCTTAAATCTTGCCTTTACCAAGAGATAGGATAATGTGGTTGTCTCCCTCCATCGCTATTTCTCATTTTCCCTTCTGGTCTCCCTCCATCCTTTTCTTAGAACCAAAAAGGAAAAAAATTCAGGTCCATAATTTTGCTTTAATTCTGTAATGCTGTAATTCTTGTCGATAATCATTATATGGACTTTACATACCATTGGTCTGTCATGTCTTTTATTCATAGTTTTCAATAGCAGCATAGTGGCAAATAACAGTACTATCATGCACACTGAGGGAGGGACCCAAAAAGGGGTGGTGCACATGGGGATTTTGGGCATTCTAGGCTTAAACTTGTTTGTTTCTTTGACATTTGACTTGTTAATTTATGAGTAGTTCATGATTTTTGAATTTTACAAGTATTTAGCATATGTGAAAAGTATTAGATTAGCAGTCTTCCTGTTATCCGGCTTCCTGTTAAAGTGTTTTTGGGGTTGGGTTGGCCGCTCCGTGCCCCTATTCGGGATTGACAACTATGCCTTTATTGGAATATTTCTCTTCTATATTGTTGAACGGATTTATTTAAAAGACATTTTTTGAATCGATTGTTTTTTCTTAGAAGTTGATTTTCTGACTTTTCAATTTTGAGATTACAGGTGATAAAAGCTTTGAGAACTCATCCACGCTTGCGGAGGCTCGTGTTAGTTCTTGTTGTCCATTATGTTATACTCGTATTTATTTTATTTTTATTTTTCTAGGTAATCTAATTGTGCACCTTTAAATGCAGTTACATATCCTGCAATCCTGAAAGTTTGGTTGCAAATGCTATTGAGCTTTGTACGCCATCTCCCGTCAACATTGAGAAAGGAAAAAAAGACAACAGAGGGTGGAGAAACATGAGTAGTGCTAGTCTAGCTCGACATAGAGCCAAGTCCATGCCCATCTCGGAGGCCTTCCAGCCCGTAAAAGCCATGGCTGTTGATCTTTTTCCACATACTCCACATTGTGAATTGGTTATGCTTCTTGAGAGGTAGATAGACCAGATTTAGGGTTCAAGTTTATTTTATTTGCTAGGCTCTCAAAAAATCAATCAATTGTACAACATAATTTTGGCTGCATTATAACCGGTGGTGGATGTTGGTGTTTATTATATTTCGATCTTGGTTTTTGCTGCTGCTGCTGCATCATGAAGCATTATCTGCTATGTAACTGTTACTGGCTTACTGCTTAAAAGTTATTTAGGATTATTGTAAATTGTTGACATTCTTTCTGATTTCATTATGGTATCTGGCGGAGAGGAATAATTATATGCTCTCTTCAAGATCTCTATCATTCGTTTCAGGCACAAACAACTAAGTTAGGTGCGATGAGTTAAGTTGAAAAAAAGTACATCCATGCTATGTGTTTTTTCTTTTCTTTTTTTTGAGTCTATTCTGTTCCGACAAGGAAAACACTGGAAGATCGTTTCCCTTTCTGGATTTTTTAGAGGAAAAACTTATCCAAATGTTTTTTTTTTCTTTTTCTTTTCGAGATTTGTTAATTAAACAATTACGTTGGTTCTTTATGCTATTCTAAAATAAGCATTTTGAGATTTCATATTACTGAAAGGCGTGTGTCCTAGTATTGGGATATATATCTTTTAACTGCTGCATAAAATGTTTGTGTTACCTTGGGCTTGGCCACGAGTTACCAGGTAAGGTGTTGTGCACTAACTAGTATTGCAGTAAGCAGACAAGAATGGGTGGTTTAAGTTGGCATTATAGTGTGGACTGACGGTAGATGCTTATCACTCCTACTTTGTTGGAGACGAGTCACCCCACATAATTAGCCTAACTGCAATTAGTGGACACAACTGTTTTCTAATAATTGGAAAATAGATTAAATTGGCATCACTGACAAAGACTTATGATACTAAATTTTTCTGTAACCATTATACAACAATCCAATAGTTACCACTTCAACCAACTCTTGTTGGTGTCTATGTTTTGGTTTTGTAAGGGTATAAAAGAAAATATTATATAATTGTATCTTTATTTTTTAAACAAACCAAAGTTTTGGGACAAAACTCAAAAGTTAAAAGTATCAAAGATAGATTAGGGATGAACAATTTAAATTAGCTGTGACTCCATACTTTAGTGGCTGCTACTTTGAGAGTAGTCGGTAGTGTTGTGTCACTATCAATCACCAAATTTCTCTTGGGATCAAAAAAATATGATTTTAACTCCAATCCAATGCCTGTTTTTTAGGGGGAAGAAAGTGAATTTAACACATGTTGGTTGTTTTTAGAAAATGTTGGCGTTTGTTTAGTTTGGTTTTTAAATTTTTATTTTCTCTGTTTAATAGTATACGCATATTAGCATAGTCAACCTGAAAATAATTATAAAATTATTTTCACGATTTTCAAATTTATTTCTTTTTGCACCACTAATATCCACTTTAGAATAAAAGCATAGTATGTAGTAGTTATCGACTGTTCTGGAACCGGAAGCAATACCATTTCAAATTGTTCAAAGTGTTGCCAAACTTTTCTTTTGACGGCAACAGTGTCTCCTTTCCCAGTATAAATTCCCACTTCCACTTTGTTGACCGATAAGTCAACCTTTTTTGATGACCAAAGTTCAATGCCCACTCCAACTTGGGAGCATGAAAGACTATTCTTTCTTTAATTTTGTTTTCATCACCCCAACTAACGACTTTATAATTTGTCCCTGGATACTTACTTGTTGCTAAGCTAGCTACCATTTCCATCTCTTTCAAAAACCATGGTTGTTGAAAATTTTAAATTTGGAAGTTCTGATAGTGAAAAAGAGCTACTAGCATTTAGGTGTCATGACATCTCAAATCTCAGAAATTGTGGCTATTAATTTCCTTGTCATGGGAAAATGCATTGAGTCGGTGGCTTCTCATCCATAATTTAAGACATGGGAATAATTAAAATACTAATACATAGCGAGTCGATTTTGATACAATTAATTATCACCACATTGCATTTCAAAAGGTTTTATTTTTTTAATAAATCTTGAGGACTATGATCAATAATAAACCTCACTTTGAAATTAGTAAATAGAAATAAATTTGTTTTTTAGTGAGAATACATGCGAGTTTTCGATAGCATCACATTGCATCAAAAGGTTTTATTTTTTTTTAAAAAAAGGGATATCACCTCACTATTAGTATAGCATAAATTTTTTTAGTGAGACTCTTTCTTATATAAAGAGGATTTGCATCAGAAGATTTTAGTGAGACTATTTCCTTAAAAAAAAGTGTGAAAATAAAATTTATTAAAATGATAAGTGAGAATTTTAAATTGAAGAGGGTCCATATGCACCCCCTAAACCATGTGTAGCTCCATATCTGTCTATTTATGTTTGAGGTTATTCCACATGGATTGAGGAACATTTAATGGGCATGACAATTTGTTGTACTCAGACTATCTTATTTATTGTGATAAATTGCATTACAAAATCATATACTCTTTATTTAAAGTATTAAATAATCAAAAAAAAATTAATCTTATTTTTACATACATGAAATCACAAATAAACATCACACACATACTACCACTACTCACAATTGGGTTCGAATCTAGAAGTCGACGTCCCCTTATCGCTGAAATTGTCAAGACAACTAACAGTGAGGGACAAAAAAGTATAATCTAGCAAAAGGGACTAGTTTTTCCACAATATGGCGAAATTTTTTGTTAGACTTAGAATATGTAAAATATTAATAATTTTGGGAAGGAAAATAAAGGCCAAAATGAAGTATGAACTTTGAAAGTTGTTGCACTCCTAGACTTGAAATTGGGCACATAGAATAGAATGTTGTCTGTTTGTTGAGCAAATGTTTGTTATATATAGTTTAATTTGACAAACTTGTTCAAGAGGAGAAAGCTTGTTAGCAAAGGATAGAGGCTTAATTCAAATCTTTAGGCTCGTGACATCAAAACCACAATGATCTGAAGAGGATTTGTGGTGGCAGGCAATAAAAGTAAAAGTAAAGGTTTTGATTATACTTTCTAAATAATCATATACTCAAAATGTTTCTGTCGAGGCCCGATCTTGTTTTGTTTGATACTACTTTAATTCAAAACTAGGGGGAAAGCAAAGAAAATTGAGAAAGCAAAGCATTGACTAGGATGAAGGCGAGTTATTGATGATGGAATGAGTATATTCACTTATAAGTTATACTGATCCATATTAATATGTGTTTAGTGTAAAAGAATTGACTGGAAATCTACTTGAAGTTGATAATTTAAATATAAAAAGAGAAAGGCAACTAACTTTATTATTGATACTATAAATAGTGATTCTGTCAAATGATGGTAAATCATATGGTTGATGATAAAAAGTTAACTGTGTATACTAAGGTGTGGGGGACACCGCTTTTCCTTTAAACATATGAAATGGATTTCTTTTATTGTTCCTTCAGCTGGAAGCAAGCAGTAAAAGGATAAATGAACTCAAAGCAAAAAGGCGAGAGGGATTGAAATTAAACTAACTATATAGTGCCATAGCGTTACCGTCAACTCAAGCTTATCTCAACATCGGTGGTCACCTTAATCATTTCAAGACAATTGCGTGAACTCAAGTTTTTTTGTAGAATAATCCCGAAAAACTGTTACAAATATGGCAAGTTGCGCGACTTAGCTACCATCACTAATTCATCCAAAATATTCCTTATAAGTGGCTATGGGAACTAGGGGTACTGAAAATAGGTCAGATCGGCGTACATGAGTTTACGACATGGCCTACATCAGGTCCAAGTTACGTAAGATTTTTTTTAGAAATAGATAAGATCAAAACTTTTTTAAAAGTCTATTTAACTAAAAATACCAAATTACACGTCATGAAAAATCTTTTAGGCCTAACATGCTGGCCTACTTAAGTAAATATAAATAAGATTTTTTATTACTATTATTAAATGTATATTATATAATAGAATTTAAATAAGATGTCATATAAATATAATTCCTTAAAATGTTTTGTTTAGAAATTAATCTCATTGACCTATTATATTGTTAGTCTATTTACAAGTCTCCATTCAAAGGTTGTAAGCTTTCATAAAAAAATGGCGAAATAAGCTTTTTAAACAGACTTTCAGGCATTCTTTCAAAAAAAGTCGACTGCATCACAAAACACATTCGAAAGTCACAGTCGCATCAAACTTAAGCCTAATGTTTTCAATGCTAGCCAGACTCAGGCCATACAATTCTAACTCTGCCTAGCCTATTTCAACTCTAATGGGAAGGGAACTATAAGGTTTACAAAACATAGTACTTACCATAAGTCATACTAACAGTATACATGTGCCTACGCATGGATGCTGACGTTTTATTTTTATGTATGAATTTAGACAAATTTAATTAGTCTGAACATTACCCACGTGTAAAAAAATGGAAAATTAATTTTTTTTTAAATTTAAAAAAAAAATAAAATAGTAAAAAGAAAAAATGAAGGACACATGTATTTTGGTAGTGGGTGATTCGCATAGATAGTAAATGTATAAACTCAAACAAAATTTAATTAGTCTGAACATTATCCCGTGAAAATCAAGACTCTCTATAAATAAATTTAATAGACATATAATAAGTATTTTTATCGTATACTGTAAGAACTATGAGTATTTTTTTAAAAATATTTAGAACAAATAAGTAATGTCTTTATTATTATTTTTTTTGAAAAGATAAACTCAGCCGAAAGATAATCAGCCTGGTTCATCATGGGGAGGTTGGGAGACAGATACAGCACTAATAATGTGAATACGATTGAGTTGAGAGCTGTTGCATCATTCTTTTGACCTTTTTTGTTTCTTCCTATAAGGAATTGCGACGTTAAATGGTAGTAATATAATATTATTATTAATTAAAAATATAATAATTTGAGTAATGCTGTATTAGTAAGTACTCATCATTAAGTTGCATTAAACTTTATACTAATAATAAAGTCACATACCATATGGTAATTTATTTATGTTAATAAACATGATCTGATACTACTATTTATAGCCCAGACAGAGCATAATAATAAGGTAGAAACAAAGTCCGGGCGCACCGGAGAAGATTCAAAGAGTGGCAAGAAGAACCAATAGGAGGGTACCCCACCATTAGTGAAGTAGTAATCAAATTGAATTGTGACAGACAGTATCATCATTAATACAGAAGAAAGCTTGGTCTTTGTGCATAATCAATCACTTACTACTTCTTCTTCTTATCTACTGTAACACACATAGTATTAACTTCTATCTCTTTCACCACCAACTGGGTTGTGACTGGTATGGGTATGATTTGTATCTTCAAGGACTGAATTTTACCTGCTAGCTACTTTATTAGTATTTGGTTTTGGAATTTTCTCTTTTTGCCAAACAGAAAAAATGATTTCTGAGGAAAAAAAGGAGGTTGTGACTGAGACTGAAGAAGAACATGATGCAGCTTCTTGCAGAAGAACAGTTTCTCTTCCTCTTCACAAGGTACTACTTTCTGTTCTGTTCTGTTCTGTTCTGTTCTGTTCTTCCCCTTTTGTTGCTTCAACCTCTGCTTTTTCTTTCAAGGACTACTCGTCTGTTTTCACCTGAGAATTGTTTTGGTTCTGATAATTCTTCACAGTATGATATTCAATTTTTTTTTTTACTTTTATGTTGCTATGGTAAACATGTTCCACCAAACTCTCTAGGTAATGGTAAACTTTGCTTTTTGGGATTTTGTTTCTCCAATAACTAAGGACTTTTTCTTCCACAAAATTTAATATATTATTATAACTCCTTTTAAATAATTTGGACCTTCATCTCTCTGATTTTCCCACCAACTGTATTTTAGTTTTATTCCTTTTAATTATAATTCCGGTTTCATCTCTTGAAAACCTGTTCAGCAAAGTTCTGCAAATATGCTAAGCTATGGTTCCAAAGCAAGCTTCTTATGTCATATGTTGCACTCATATTGTTTGAAAAATGTCCCATCATGCAAAAAACTAATCTAAGACAATATATTCGTTGCATTCTTTTCATACTTTGCATAGATACTAAGCAAATAAATGTGGCAGCTCATTAAGAAGACAGATACATTACTAGCCCATTTTTAATCAGTTCAATTGCATTTTACTTTGGTGGATTTCATGCTTACAATAGGAAAAAGGAATAGGTAATTAATCGGATAGTTTTTGTAATCTAGCTGAGTTGTGTTCCTGTACCTGCTTCACATATTGTGTCAATTCCATATTTTGTATTTATAGGATAAGGATCCAATTGGGATAACTGAAGAAACAAAGTATGTTCCACCTCGGAAGAGACAGAATCTTCTCTTAGAAATACCTTCAAGAACACCAGAAGAATGTTCCCAAGATTTTATTGCAATCAAAATGCCACCCACACCAAGTCCCACTCCCACTCCCAAGAGAGTGAATTTTCTGGTAACTTCTCGCTCTGTCGATACTCCAACAAACAATTCTCCTGGATCTGCAACATCAAAAGGAAAATCATCCTTAAGAAGCATGCTACCAAGATTAAGCTTCAGGTATCGGACACCAGCGGATAATGAAAAGGCTAATGCAGCAACTCCTGACATTTCCTCTTCAGGCCTTCGAGAAAAGCCTTCAATCCCAAGATCATTGTCTATTAGTAAGATATTTACTCCTAGGATTAAAAGAACATCATCATTGCCAGTAGATGAAATTGGAAATTCAAACACAGAATCAGCTCATGGTGGAAGTGCATCAGCTCATGGTGGAAGTGTTGGTAGTTCTCTGAATGTGAGATTTCTAGCAATGATTTTAACTTCCCTTTTTCAAGTGTTGTTTGTAGTTTTCAGTTTTCATTGTTGCTGAATCTTACATTTTAGACATAATGTTACCATCATTTTAAGCTTTTGGTTTCTTTTGCAGAAAAGAGAGACCCAGCGAAAAATAGCTCGCTCTCTTTCAATGCCTGCCAACAGCAAGGACAAAAGTTTAAGGAGGATGGACTCATTTTTTCGTGTTGTTCCTTCTACTCCTCGAGTAAAGGATGGAATCGAATTGTTGAGCACGTCCCCGGCAAAGGATACTGGTATCTCGTTATTAAAACTTGCAAATTGCATTTGCATTCATGAAAAATGAATGAATTTTATGTCAAATTTCTAGCAGGATATTTCTGAATTATAACACTTATTATGTGCCAAGCATGAGTAGTATTAACAGTTCAGAAAAATGCCAACAAAATTATTGTTAGACTACTTTTCAAGGCAGATCAAAACAAACTCTTTCAGACTCTCAGATAGTTTCCTCTCTTTTCTAACCTTTCCCATTTTTTTTTTGGAGGCATTCTGTTTAGTTTATGATCTTAAAACATGTAATGTTTCTTATCTTGTATATGGTCAGTAACTTGCTTTAATGCTTTCTTGGTTCAGAAAACGAAGATGACGATGGTGAAGATATACCTGAAGAAGAGGCTGTGTGTAGAATCTGTCTGGTTGATTTATGTGAAGGAGGAGAGACCTTCAAGTTGGAATGCAGCTGCAAAGGTGAACTTGCTCTGGCTCACCAAGAATGTGCTATTAAATGGTTTAGTATTAAGGGTAACAAGACCTGCGATGTGTGCAAGGAGGAGGTTCGAAACCTTCCTGTCACTCTATTACGGATTCAAAGTGTTCGAAGTCGGATTACTGGAGCAAATAGATCTCAGCTGGAAGATGTAAACAGGTACAAGCATGTCTACTTATGTTTGATAAAGATCTCTTTTGATTTCTATGGTAGGGTTATTACTACAGGATCACACTTTTAATTTGTTTGCTCAATTTTATAGGGTTTGGCAGGAAGTTCCGGTGCTTGTCATTGTCAGCATGCTGGCCTATTTTTGTTTTCTTGAGCAGCTGTTGGTAAGAATAACAATCCTCTATGAACTGCCAAAGTTGCAATTTTGTAGAGGCTCAGTTATTCATCTCTTTGCAGGTTACAAAAATGGGAACTGGTGCAATTGCCATATCTCTTCCATTTTCATGTGTATTGGGTCTGCTCTCCTCCATGACATCATCAACCATGGGTAGGTTTGCAAAACAATGACAGATATTGTCAATAA
Source organism: Oxytropis ochrocephala (assembly GCA_020916435.1). NCBI lineage: Eukaryota > Viridiplantae > Streptophyta > Magnoliopsida > Fabales > Fabaceae > Oxytropis > Oxytropis ochrocephala. The sequence goes on from CM037094.1 coordinate 85,552,953, forward strand.
TATATGCTTTTGAAGAGAACTCATCATCCTTTCTATATTTATAATGGTGAATTAGTCAAAGTCGATTGGTCATGAGTGTAACACACTTACACCTTTGCAAGTTGAAACTGTGTATATAATCAAGAAACATAGTTTATAGAGGTTGGGTTAATATAAAATGATGTAGCAAGTTGAAGTTATATATATTTTAGGTTTTTAATCCGTGATGATACTTATTTTTATTTCTTGTTAATTTCAATATTTTGATGATGCTAGACTAGGTTTCACTTATTTATGCCAACCTTAACATTATTTTGTGTAACTTTGTGTCCAGTGAATAGCAGGTTCTTATGGATTTATGCTTCTGTCCAGTTTGCTCTGGTGGTTCTCTTCGCGCATATATTTTACTCCTTGGTAATGGATTTTAGAGTGAACTTAATTCATTTCCCTGTATTTTTTGCTTAAGATAAAGACTGATAATATTATACCAGAAATACACGGTCAAATGAGTCAAGCTCTAGGACTCTCATGTTGAAATTTGACATAACTTTGTCATGTTACAATTTTGTGTTGATGCAAAGTTATGACATGAAAGGATCCATTTCCAGTGAAACAATATTTTTCTAACCTGGTTCTAGCTAAGTTCTGGTTAATTAATATCCATCTCTACATGAAGAAGCAATAACATTCTGACTTCTTATCTGTCACCTACAGGTTCATGTGCAAGCAGTTCTGTCAATCCTTCTTGCAACATTTGCTGGTTTTGGGGTGGTAATGAGTGGGAGTTCTATCCTTGTGGAGATTCTTAGATTGAGAAGGAGATGGCAGGCTTCACAAGAGCAGCAGTTGATGACACAAGCTGTGCAACAACCTCGAACAGTAAACACGCCACGCTCAACCGCATCGAATCACAGTCAACCTGTGGTGCAAAATCAACAAGACTCAAATCACAGCCAACCTGTGGTACAAAATCAACAAGACTCAAATCACAGCTGAATTGTTGTTTGTGTGGATTCTCTTGACAAGCTAAGGACTTCAGCTGGTTGATTTTCATTCCAGAGTTGGAAGTATTTATTGCGGATAGGAATTAGGGAATTTAAACTTTATTGCTACACATCTACTGGAGACTTCATTGTACAGCTTATGAATATAGTTTCTTTTGCTACGAAGTTTCGGTTTGTTTATTTGTACTGAACATTTCACAGTACGTCCAAGCCATAAGGCTTTTGGTCTTTTTTTTTTGTAGCCTCGGGTGAGGTTCAATGATTTTGTTTTTAGTTAAAGTGAGAGCCAAGAATTGAGGAAATGTTGTTTGTAAGTTTGTCTTAGAGTTTGAGCAATGGTGAACTTATCCCAAATGTAATGTAGTTACATGGAGCTGTATTTTCTATATTCAAAGAAGGATATCCAATGCTGCTTATGTAAAGAAACAATGAAAAATATAACACGTTACACTTGAATTATCCCCATCTAGCATATCTATACACTCTGTTAGTTTGGCTAGAGCTACCCTGCACTTTTCAGCAAAGTTTAATGTGATAATAATCGATAATCTAATCATTTTTCGATGACAAGATCGTTGCCTAACTTATGTGACGTGTAAAGTTTGTCATATTTATCACCTAGATAAGGAAGTTTGCTTTAGTCCATTCAAACAAGCTGACACTGAATTTTAAACTTTATCTACTACATGCATGCTTTCCTTTTGAATTTTTGGAAGAATAAAAAATCGTGGCAGCCGCACCAAACACCACCGAGACAACTTGGTTTCATCTTTTTAGCTACACGAATAAATATGGATAGGAAAAGCAGAATGTGATATCATGGTTTTTTTTTTGGTCCAATGATATCATGGTTTCTTTGAAAGAATTGCTTTGAGGAAAATGGATTTTACATTTGTTAGGGAGTAAAGACAATGGTGCTATATGCACACAAACACCCCCTCTCAAAGACAAATTATTGGGCTTTTACACAAACACCCATCAGCCCACTTAGATCAAACCCAACTCACCTTCTCCTTCAGGCCTTCATCTTACAGGCATCACGAGGAGGAGGCTGCGACCTCGTGAGGAGGAGGTTCTTTGAGCCCTCGGAGGGCTGCTTCTTGATTAGGCGACATTCCCATTTCTGGTGGACCGGAAGATGGTTACATCTTGCCCACATACGGGGCACATATCCTCACCGATTTTTATTACGGCGGGTAAGTTATTATTTTATAGTTGATTGTTGTAAATTTGTTTATTAAGTTGTTGAATGTTTTGGCTTATTGTGTCATTTCGAATGCGAGTTCGGCGATTTCTGTACCAATCCCACATGGACTTATTACGGCGGTGTTTCGTATGCGTTATTAGGACACTCGGCGGCTTCTGAGGTTGGTTCCCTTGGTTGGGCTTGGCTTCCCCATTCTCCGCAAGAAATTGGCGAACGCATTCATAAAGCGTTGGCGGCCGGATACATCATCATTCCACCTTCACGTGGGTGAGATGAGCATCACCCTTGATGATGTATCCCGGTGCTTTGCACATCCCCATTCTTGGCGGTTCTATGACATGCGGGATGGACTTCATGGCGGGGAGCATTTCTTTGGTTGACTTTTGGGTGCCACACCGGAGGATGCATTTGCCGGACTTGGTCGTGCTTTGTCTGTTGGGCTTGTATGGGTGAGGATAGGGTGTACCACCCGACCATATAGTGAGGCGGTGGGACCATCTTTGCTAGGGCCTACATCTTTGTATCTTTTGGGTTGCACCTTGTTTGCCGACAAGTCGAGCAACAAGGTTAAGCTTGGCTACCTTGGTATCTTTGATTGATTTGGAGGTTTGTTGGAGACTATTCTTTGGGGGCCATGGCCTGGCCCATCTCTATGATCGGTGAAGGATGCTACAAGGAAGAAGACCAAGAAGATTCTTTGGTCATCTTCCTTTACTTGAGTATGAAACATATTCTTTACTTTTAAGTTTGCTTTAGGGTTACTTTTGATTAATAATCAACCAATGATATGTTAATTACAGGCTTGGATCTTTGAGCACTTCAGTGCGAACTTTTCCTCTGGGTGGAGCACCCGAGTATGATGAGTAGCCACGGGCGAAGAAATGGTTGTGCGATGATGTCCTCGGGGCATCAAGTCACATACCATCAGATTATGCCTAGGCATCGGCCACACCGTGAGAGAGTGACTTGGGACCCCTACACAGCGCATAGGTAGGTGAGACCCTTTGAGGAGTCGTCGTGTTCGAGAGGTTCATTCGGAGTGGTGGGCGCATGATGCGCCACTTGCGGATCGAGTGCTCGAGCGGTTTAGGCGAGTCCAAAGCACATTCGGAGGATCCTGCGGACTGCCACTTACTAGGGCGTCTGCACCCTCATCGAGTGTGATGAGAGGTGGACACGATTCGAGGACCACTTGGTGGCGCGGGGGCTCTCACGTGTGCCGTACTCCTCAAACACACGGTGTCGCTACTTTCCATGGTACTACAGGGTCTCACATCCCTTTCTCTTTCCCGAGCATTATATACGACTTGCGAGATGAGCACGATGTCGATTGTGGTACGTGTCTTTTATGTTAATTGCATTGATAATGTTTCTTAATCTTCTATTTATTTAAATAATAATGTTATGTTATTTGGTTGACATATGCTACGAGTGATTGATTTGGTTGATGACATTGATGGGGTCATCGATGATCATGTCCGGAGCGGTCGGGAGCATGTTTGAGCGCATGAAGAGGTCGCTCAACCCCTTCCGTGGGTTTGGGGAGGAGGTTTGGGAATGTGTATGAGAGGAGGAGGGCATGACACCCAGTAGGAGATGTCATAGGGGATATATGTTTACATTTTTGTATAATTTAACTACTTTGTTTCATTTGGTTTTTAATTTGATATTCCCTTTACGTTTGCGCAAATTTATTGTCATTACAAAATATGAAATACATGAAAACCAAATACTGAAATACATCAAGTCTGAAATACATAACACCAACATAAGCAAACAACTTACTACGAAACGACATGGAAAACATAAAGGAATTTCTAAGATTATGCGGGTGGTCTTGAAGAAGATGCATGATTTCTTCAGTAGTGCGTTGTGTGTCCACGTCTGACTCTAAGATTTATCGCCCCATCGGACGTTAGCTAGATGTTCCATCATTGCGCGGACGTCGTCGTCGCTTTTGATCTCCATGATTGAATACTAAGATACCCCATCATCTCTACAATTGAACTTTTTGAAACGATACGCTCCACGTCTTTACGCCACGCTCCTGCGGACGAATCTTCCTCTCACCTTTTTCTTCGGTTGGGCGAAGGTGATGTCCTTACTCATCCCGCAGAAGACATGGTTAGGACAACGAAAAACACGGCACCATGTTTCGGTGGTGTGTGATCCCATTATGTGGTGAATGGGTCGTTAGGAATTTGTCGTTTGAGTCTTGGGTTGAGCACAATTGTCATTCCATTTTATTTGGGTTGGGAAGAAGGAGAGAAGGTTTTGGTGAAGAAGTAGGTGGGTTGGAAGAAAAGAGAGAAGGTGGGAAAAGCAAGAGCCAACTATTAATGGCCAGGATCTCATCCCTAAATCAGACGGTTTTAGATCTATTGACTCAAAGCACCCTTTGACCGTATAAATATAATATTCATTGCTAGAGTTAGGTAAGCATTTACTATTACTGATATCTGCATTAACTCTCCACTGTCTGACTTTGGCATCAGAGTGGCTTCGCAAATACACCCCACATCGTCTCGGAACTCAACTTCGGACTTCAATATCGTCGATCAGTATCAGGCACTACCAACTATCTAGGAACGGATACTTCCATAGATAAGGTACAAAACAATATTTAAAAACATGTAAGAATAAATTTGATATGCTATTCGATTCCATTTGTGTCCCAAGAGCAAGACCTAGTGGTACAATACAACACAAGTAAGTATTGACGTTGGGAGCACCAACACAAGTAGAGTTTTGGAAATGTGGGACAAATGATGTCCACCAACTTACAGATACGTGAATGGAACCCATGCTCAATTATAAAAATAGACTTGTGAAAATGTGAAACATCCCCATATTGGGTGATCATATGAAGAGCAAAACATCTCCCACTTTGGGTGATCATATAGAGAGTCAAACATACCCACTTTGGGTGATCATATAGATATGTGAGACATCTCCACTTGGGTGATAATATAGAGAGTTGAAGGATATCGGATCATATCCTAGTGAGAGAAAGGTGTTGCTCGTCATTTTTGTGCGAGGTGTGAGTGCTATTATTCTTTGTAACTCTTAGAGTAGGAGTATTGTACGGTGATACACATGAGTTGGGTTACAAATCGTTGTAATCTTATTTGAGATGCTGAATGAATTATGTTGAAGTGTTCATCATGTGGACGCGGACAAGAAGTGTCGAACCATGTAAATCATTGTGTGTTCATTTATTCCTTTTTGCGGTGTGTTAGTGTACTCCATTAAAGATCTTTAGTCCGTGAGTTAATCCTTTAACGTGTGCGGCTTTTGTCAATGGTGAACAAAATCTTTTCTTTGGTGAGTATTGAGGGCAGTGAAAATAGAATCTGATAACATGGTTAGAACTTAGAAGCAATATTTGTAAGAATGATACTCCACTTATTCAGATATATATTCCACTCATGATTAATTACAATTTTTTTGTGATGGTAATCTCTAATATGGAATATTAAAAAGGAAAGGAAAATTGATAAAGTATAGGGATTGAGTTGCAATTATTTTTGGTGGTGTACATCATGCACAACCTATCTAAGTTGTGCATGGTAAAACTCTCATCCCTATGGAATTTGTAAAGGAAGACAAATAGATGAGCCTTACACACTATGTTTTAAGGGTTTTTTTATACCCCCACCATATCCTCTTATACCCTCACAATAAAGTGGAACCCCAAAATACCCTTGACAAAACGTATTTTTTTTCAAAATTTTGCACCAATCGTATATATGTTTTTTTAACATATATACGACCCTAAATTATTGGTCATCGTATATACACCCAAGGCGTATATACGATTGATGTGGGGGTTGGCCAATCGTATATACGTCTGGGGGTGTATATACGATGACTTATGACATAGGGTCGTATATACACCCCCAGGTGTATATACGATTGGTCTTAATTTTTTTTAAAAAAAATACCATCCCTATGGTATTTTTTTTAAGTCAAATAAAAATTAATTAAGTTAAGGCCTGAAAATAGGTTTAATGTGTAGTTTGTTAACACGTGACGATGTTATACGTCGAACGAATAATTTAGGCTAAAAAATCGGTTTTCGGGCAACCTACTCCGATCGTAATGAAACCACATCCATTAAATCCGAAAAAAATCAAGCATTAAATCCCAAATTTCATCGTTTACTATTTTTTATTAATTTTTTTAATTTTTCATAGTCTCCAAAAAATCTAAAAAATTTTGCATAGACTTATTTTAGCGTTGTTAGATTTTTAGTGGTGTTTTTATAATTTTTTTGATTAGTTTTGACTCTTTAACGAATTTTTAGTAGCCTTTTAGTAAAAAAAAATTAAAACAAATCATTTAAAAAAACAAAAAAAACCATCGTATATATGTTTTGAGTACGTATATACGATTGGACATAAAATAGCCATCGTATATACGTACTCAAAACGTATATACAATTTATTTTATTTTTAAAAAAAAAATAGTTTTCAAAGGGGTATTTTGGGATTATCAAATTGTGTGGGCGTATGAGGGGAAAGGGTGGGTGGGGGTATGAAAAAAACAAGCCATGTTTTAAAACCAGACGAAAGATAAAACCGACGCAACCTCTAGGTCAAATTTAATTGGTTCATTCAATCTAACCATAGTTGAACCGATAACTAACAAATAAAAAAATAACAAATATTTATTTGGAGAAAAGATAAATAAAAAACTAACACAAAACTTGAACAACTCAACTTGGTCCAATTGACAATTCAAAGCGATTTAACTTCAATTCAATCAGATTTTGAGAATTCAATTAGACTACAATCCGATTAAGTTTGAACCAACTAAGACTTGTCGATTCCCAATTGAATCGTTTGGTCCATTTCTCACAACAAGACAATCAAATGTTACAACTTTCGACAAATGTTATAAAACTTGTTAGAGGATTTTTTTTTCACCCCCCAAGTTGTCAACCATACCCCCATTTTTCACTTTTGGACTAAAATACCCTTCAAATGTAAAACATAAAACACATCATATCCGAACTTACCTCCCCTTTGACTTAAATCCGGAAAAATTAACCCCCTCATACCAAAACCATCCGAACTTACCTAACTTTTACTTAAATCCGGTTCACAAATTCATTTTTTCCGAATTCACACCTAAATCCGGTTCACAAATTGCTAACCGAATTTACTTAAATTCTTGGATTCCCAGATTTAACTCATAGGTAGGTAAATCCGGTTCATATTTTATGAATCGGATTTACCTACCTATGAGGTAAATCCGGGAATCCACAACGTTTTTTTTAAATAAAAATACGAATCGGAAATACCATTTTGTGAGATATTTCCGAAAATTCTTTTAAAAAGTTTTTTTTTAAAAAAACTAGAGAGTAATTTTGGAATAAAATGGGTTATGGGGGTGGGAGGGAGGATGTGGGGGGTACAAAAAAAACCCAACTTGTTATGGTCCAGATCCACTCTATGCTACCCTGAACTTTTTTTTGACAAACGCTACCCTGAACTTTTAAAATCTGCACATTCGATCCTAATTTAATTTTATTTTCATTTTGACCATCCTAACTAATTAGTTTTACAAACCTGACCCACACTCACTCTTTTCTTTTCTTTTCTTTTCCCGCTAACTCACATCACAGCAGTTACACTCTCGCGCCGCACTTCCTCTCTCCACACACTTTTCTTTTTTCCCCATTCAAATTCCGGCCGGCAGTCTCCCAGCCTCGCCGCCGCTGCACCGCCCCACACCTAGCTTCACCGCTGCGCATCCATCTCCACTCCTCCGGTAGTCCACCCATCTTCATCGTTCAAATTATTTGGTTAAGAAACTCCACTATTAGGGTTTTTTGAGACCTCAGATTTGGGATTTTTTTTTCTATAGCTCTAAATATATTAAATTAATTGATTGGTTAGAGTTGAAATGCTTAGAGTTTATTGGTGAGGAAGAAAGGCCACTGTTGCTTCTTCATCTGTTGGTTTGTTCTCTTCTTCCCATTTTGCTTTTCAAATGTTTCCCAATTTGAATTCCCCCTAGATTAGTTTTTTGATCTGACATTAGCTTCAATTCTAAATTTCAAAATTGTTAGCTTTTCTGAATTTCTAGTTACTTTCTAGTGCAGTATGAGTGTATGACTATTTGTTCAAGCAGAGTTGGAAGATGAGTTTAAACTAAACTAAAAACACTTTTATATTAACTTTTTTGATGTGTTGTTAATGGTACGAAGTTTAGAGTTGCAATAAACTTCCCTATGAAAGGTACAAAATCGATAAACAGATTATGTTAATAGTTAGTTGTGCAGGGTATGTAGTTTCCTATGTGTATGCAATGGATAAAACTTAAACTCGTTCAGTTTTACAATCAAGGCGCTGAATTAGCTAGATTCTATGTACTACTAAACAAATTAAATTTCTCTTTCGTTGGCTGCAACTTAAATGCTGTGAAAGTTGTCTTTCATCTTGAATTATGTTATTATCAAATCTTACATCTAATTCCTTGTAACTATATTTCAAATTCTTGAAACTTCTAAGTTGCAGTACGCTAGTATGTTGATGTTTTTGCTCAGTTGCAGAAATGTCATAGAAGACACTTTTTAATTTCTATCTTTTTTTAGTTCTCTGTTTACATCTCCCTTTTGTTAGTTAAAGAGAAATTGCATATATTTGAGTTTTCTCATTTGTGAGTTATGCTTAGAATATTTGTTTGAAGTAAATTAGTTTGCATGCTACAAAGGAGTTTAATTTAGTTTTCTCAGTAGTTTACATCTTTGTTTGAAAGTTAAATAGTTTTCCCCCACTGACCCAGCAGGGTCTTGGATAGTGGATACGCCCCTCGGAGCGGTGTATTGGTCAATAGAGATTGAGCATATGATGAACATATCCATACAAGGACGGCTTCTTCTCAACGCTGCCCTCTTCCCTACTTGCTCCTTTCGAGGTGCCCTTTAGACTTAGTCACAACCACTGTCAGTCTCTTCCTCTCCCTCTTCTATGCATCATTTTTATCAAACATTTTCTGGGTCAATAAATTAACCAATTTTGTGGTTAATTCTTGTTAGTGTTGGGTTGTTGGAAATAGCACTGACTGAACCAATGCCACTAGTATTTCAGGGGTCTGCAAGTTGGCGCTTATTCCACGTTTGCAACACACCCAAGGGATTACAAGGGGATTCACTAGACACGCGGCTTGGAGGATGGATAGTGGCGAGTTGGGTCTTGAAGTCAAGGTTGGGGTAGTTCATCCTGCAACAGATGCTTATGCTGAAGAGGCAGTTGAAGCTTTAAAAGCTGGGAAGGTCATTGCAGTACCCACTGATACACTATATGGATTTGCTTGTGATGCTTGGTATGGTATTTGATATTTGTGCTTAAGATATACTGCCTTTATAGCCTTGGAGTCCTTCATGCTTCATTTTTGTTTCTGGCTTCTAGATTTTCATAAATGTTGTATCTTATATTTTTCATTTTTTCCTTATTTTTCTTGGTTAGTATTAGAAGAAAGTTGTTGCTGTGTTTTTGCTAGCTTGAATATCAGCTGCACTAGCTTAAAAATTCGAGACCATGAAGAATGAAGAAGGAAAATAGGTGACAGATTAACATGATCTTTCTTGTTGAACCTTCTGTAGGTAAAATTAAATCTCCATGGTATAGCATTGAGTAGGAATGGAGTTGAAATTGACCTACCAGTTTATTGTAATTTTAATAAATTTCAGTAGTTGAATATAAAGTTAAAAGAGTAGTGAGTCTCTTTTGCACAAAGTATGCAGGCACTTAGCAGTTGGTTCTACTCGATTCCAAATGGTCTATAAATATAGTTATTATAATTTTATAATATTTCTGTTTACTTTTTTCAGTCCAATATTCAGTTAAAAGAGTAACATGGTACTATAAGTCTCCTGCCATGGCAGACTCAAGGGAAGGGAAGAAGATAAATAGTTGCTTTAAGCTAATACATGTTTTTATATAAAAATTCTACATAGACATCAGGTGTAAGAAAAGTTGGGTCCAAATTATACCCCTCTTTCTTGATGCCTTTAATATGTTCCTTGTGCTTCACCAATATGTTTAAATTCTCATTTGCACTGCACATTTTCCGTAAGTTTATACCAACCATTCAATTGCTTTCTGAATGATTAACAATTACTTGTTACCCTCTATTGGGTCATGTTGGCAGCTCATTGGACGCAGTTAACAGGATTTATGAGATTAAAGGTCGTAAGCATACAAGCCCACTAGCTATTTGTGTTGGTGATGTATCAGGCATAAACCGATTTGCCGTCACTGACCACTTACCTCATGGTCTGCTTGATTCCCTCCTACCTGGGCCTGTTACAGTTGTACTAAGGCGAGGTACATAGAGAATATATGCTTAAATCAATTAATTCAAAATAATTCTGTAAAGCAACAATAGTCCAATTTTTTCAATCCCTTTATTTGATATTTCTTCTGTGAATTTCAGATTTTATTGTAAAGATCCTATGCTATGTCTTAGTGTATGCTTTGATATTGCAGGAGAGTCAAGTGCTCTAGAACAATCTTTGAACCCAGGATTTGATAGTATAGGAGTTAGAGTGCCTGATTGCAATTTCATCAGGATCATTGCCCGTGGTTCAGGAACTGCCCTGGCCCTTACCAGTGCAAACCTAAGTGGACAACCAAGCAGTGTTTGCATCAAAGATTTTGAGAAGCTATGGGAACACTGTGCTTTTGTTTATGATGGTGGTTTGCTTCCATCAGGTCGTGCAGGTTCAACAGTTGTGGACCTCACCACGCCACACAAATACAAGATACTTAGACCTGGAAGGTACTTCAGCTAAACTCTTTTATGCTGTGTTGTTTAAAACATGGACTGTAATTTCTCAGACGTGGATGCCAAAAACTATTTCTGTTGTATAATCTTCTTTTATCTAATATAGGATGAAAGTAGTCGGGTTTTTATTTACTATAATTTCACCTCGGATGTCTAAAACGAATGATACTAGATTCATCTCCAGTTGGGAGAACTTGCTTTTGGTCAATGGGTGATCTGCTGTAAATCGTTTTTGAAACACGGTCAACATAATTTCCATTTGAAGCCTTTGAAGTAATTAAAAATGGCTCAAAACTACACTTTTTGTGAGCCCCATGATAGAAGAATAACTATCAACTGAGGAGGTTAAACTGGTTCACTATGTAAATTTGTATTTGATATTTTACAAACATGAATTTTACGTTGTATTACAGTGCATTGATTGTGTTTTTTTTTTTTGACTGGTGCATTGATTGTGTTCTCGTTCCATATGCAGTGCAAAGGAAGAGACAGTTGCCATCTTGGAGAAGCATTCTTTAGCTGAGGCAGTGTAATAATTTAAACCAGTTTTGATCCCTTGCAAAAATCAATTCTTTTGCTTGGACATGTGAGGGACAATTTCCAAGTCATCTTTTAATTGTTTATACGTCACTGCCACAGGATCTCTTGCACTAGCCTGTGTCTCGTGATTTAAAAGTTTGTTAGATTCTGTGGTAGTGAAATCATGATTTGAGAATATTACATGGTACAAGGTAATAACAGAATGTTGAACATCTTGGTTAGTGAAAATGATAGAACTAGAAAGCTGTTCAGGATTCCCAGTCGCTCTTTGTGCACTTATTCCTCTTTGATAAGAGACATTATGACTTCTGCATTTGTAACATCTTATAAACATCAGGCAACCATTGGACACGGATGCTTAATCATGTTGTCTTGTGCATCAAAGGATTGTTGCTTTTGCAATGTGTTTATTGCTCATCTCAGAATGATTATATTAGTCAGATAAAGATTTATTTTGATCCTTGTCATTTTCCTAAGAAGATTGTGAAATCTTGTGGCAACATAATTTAGATCCTCTGTAGCTGTTGTATGGTGCAATGGCTTGCACGACGATTAGATCAAAGAGAGAAGAAATCAAAACTTCAAAAACTTCTTTTTATCTATCGGTCTTGTAGGCCACTCAACCATGCAACAAATGAAGGGGATTCAAACACAACATCAACATTTTATCAACAAAAAAAAACACATCAACATAAACGCATCTACATGTGGGATTAGCTTCGTTAACAAATATCTCGTGTTACATTAGAGAGTTTTCAAATGTACTAAACTATATTTTTGTTTAAAAAAAAAGTACTAAACTATTTGAATTTATAGATGAGAAAAATAGTGGTGAGATATTTAGTAACGTGGGACATTGGGCAATACAATAGAAATTGACTATTATAGAAAGAGAGAGATTTAGTGTGGTGAAACCTTCAATATATTATTCACATCACATCACCAAGGTTTCACATCAAAAAGAATCCACATAGGTATTGAACCACAAGCTATTCTAGGCATTAGAAGAAAGTTCTAGAAATTTATAGTACCGCAACACAAACTTCTACGTCTAGTAATGCTAAATGTCACGATCAACTTACTTTAAAATGCATCGCGAGACAAATTATCGTGAAAATAAAGAAAATGAGTAGAATTTTGAGTTGTTTGAATAAAGTGAAAAAGAGAAAGAAAAGAAAATTTTCACATTGTACTTATTTGGACTAGTGGGAATATAGGAAGAAAGAAAATCCGTGTAATATATGATTACCATTTTGTTATTTATATACTTTTGAAGCAAATAATTTATTTGTGCACTTTTAAATTAATATATTAATATCTGTAAAATTGTTAAGAATTCCACATCATCAGATGTGATATAGCCTGAAAAATAGTATATAAGTGAGAGACATTCTTCATCTTATAAGCTAGTTTTGTAAAATTGAGTTATACCTGACCCAAATTCTAAAATAAAAAATAAAAAATCGATTAAATTAACAGAAACTTTTAAAAGGGCAAAATTCTTAATAGAAGATATAAAATGTATGTCGCCAATGTTTTAAAATTTGTTAGGTACAGTCAAAGAAAAAAATTGTTAGGTGTGGTCTAGTGATGCGCTAACAAACTAGAGTTCCACCAATGAGATTTAAATTGAATCAAACCAAACAAACAACCTCTATTAGTTTCGGTATCGGTTCTACAACATTCAAAAGCGATTGCTCCTGGCCCGAATCATCATCTCCAATAATGTATTGTACCCAACCTATGGCTCTGTTTGGTAAGTCAGATTTGTTAGTTTATAGTGGATTTGACTAGCGGATGGAAAAATTTAGACATGTTTAACAAGCAATGGTTAGCGTGTATGGAGTAGGTTATATAGTGTTTCATATTTGTAGTCGTTGTTACCCTTTATTATTTTTATAATATTCATTATATGTCCTCATTAAAGTAAAACAATTGTTTGCCATGTACGATTTATTCATTTCCTTTGTATTTGTTAACTTTTTTTCCACACACACACATATGGCGAGAAGCTCCCTAACTTTGCTCCCAATAGAGGGCTGAGACAAGGTGACCCTCATTCACCTTACCTTTTCCTCCTTTGTATGGAGAAGTTTGCCTTGTTAATTCAAGAAAAAGTCAATTCTAACCATTGGCTTCCTATCAAGATCATTAATAAAGGGTCTTCCATTTCTCACCTCTTCTTCGCAGATGATTGTTAGTTATTCACCAAAGCTAGCTCGTCTCAGGTAAGAATTGTTAAAGATGTCCTGAACTCATTTTGTTTGGCATCTAGTATGAAAGTTAGTGTTCAGAAATTTGGATTTCTCCATCCAAGAATGTGACCAGAGCTAAAATCATTAAGTTTGAAAGCATTATTGGTTTCAGACACACCCTATATGTTGGTATGTATCTTGGCTTCCCTCTTCTTTCTGGTAGGGTGAAGAATGATAATTTTACATATATTCTTCATAAAGTTAACAAAAAGCTTGCAAGGTGGAAAAGTAATCTTCTTAGTAGAGCTCACAAGGTCACCCTTGCTAAGTCAATTCTTTGTTCTATGCCTATATATACAATGTACAACTTGTGGATCCCTCAAGACATTTGTGACAAATTGGATTCAATGTATAGACGATTTTTTTTGGGGGGGGGGGGGAGCATTGTCATTGGGTGAAGTGGAGCACAGTCTGCCAACCTCGGTCTAAGGGAGGCCTCAGTCTCAAAAAGACAAGACATGTGAACACTTCCATGTTGGGTAAACATGTGTGGGAACTCATTCATAATCCTGACAAGCTCTAGGTTAAACTACTTTCTTCAAAATATTTATCTAACTCGTATTTATTCGATACTGCTTCTTGTCCAGGGTCCTCCTTCACTTGGTACTCCATCATTAAAGTTGTTGTATTAATTAAGGATGGTTATATCAATCGTATTGGTCGAGGTGACGTGTCGTTATGGTATGAGAAATGGCTTCACAAGGGAAGATTGTGTAATTTTCTCCCATACATTGACATCTGTGATATTGATCTTAATGTTGCAGAGATTTATTCAAATGGTGTTTGAAATTTTGACATCCTCTATACTCAGATTCCTCAGGATCTGAAAATATTGACGCATGCTATTTTTATCAATCCTAATTACATGGATTTTTTATTTGAGAATCCTCATCTACAGGCACCTATTCCACCAAGAGTGGATATCTTTGGCTTACTCAACCCTCAGATCAACAGGATGGTCTTGCCTTGCGTAACTCACATGATGACTCTCATTGGCCGTGGATTTGAAAATTGATTGTTCTTGAAAATGTTAAGTTCTTTGCGTGAATGGTACTCCACAACAACTTGCTTACTAATTTGTTTCGTCACCAAAGACATACCATGGATGATCCTTTTTGTCAAAGATGTGAGGCTCACGATGAGTCTATTCTTCATGCACTTAGAGATTGCCCTTCTATTTGTAATATCTAGCAGTTTTTCTCCTTTAGCTTCAAAATAGACTTCCTTCAGCATGAACTTCTCCCTTGGTTAACATCATTTTCTAATGATAATTCAAGTCAATTGTTTCTTACTTCCTGTTGACACATTTGAAAGTCCTGTAAAAATGAGATTTTTAATGATATTAAAGATCCTATCTGGAAATTGCGGAATATTATCGTTTTCGATTTACAAGCCTTGCAAGCAATGATGGTTCCCAATAAAAAAGTCCTGCAAAAGCGTCTAGTCTCTTGGATTCCTATCCCAGACAACTTTGTCAAGCTTAACATTGATGGTAGTAGCTTCGGTGACGTGGGAAGATTAGGTTTTGGTGGTGTAATTAGGAATTCCAAAGGTTAATGGCTATTGGCTTTTCTGGCAACTGTGGAATTACTTCCAATATTAGTGTTGAGCTTCTAGCTATTGTCAATGGCCTCCTTTTAACTTAGAGAATGACTACAGAAATGTTATTTGTGAATCTGATTGCCACACAGCTTTATCCTTCATCGATGAGGGTGTTCCCCATACTCATCCCTATGCTCATCTTATCTCCTTCATTCGTGAGCTCAAGAACTGATAAGTTCGATCCTCAATAATCGACTTATGCAAAGAAAAATTAATTTCGTGACAAAACATAGCGCAACACTTATCAGTGTCTTTTGGATACTTTAGGGTTCAGAAAATTTTTGAAAGTATCCCTCACAAACTCGTTCTTCAGCAAACATTGCACAACATTTATCAGTGTATTTTGTGATGCTTTAGAAAACCATCACAAATTCTCAACAGAAAAGTTGTTAAAACAAGAGGAAAGTAATTATAGAGTTGAATATAAAATAGTTTGGAGATTTCAAATAATAACTTTATTTTTTTCCCTAAATAAAAAACTATTTTTGTCTTCATTTTTAACTGAAATTACTTAAGTGGACATTTTTTTACTTTAAAATTTAACCTCAATACATATATTATTCTATCACATAGCTTTATCTATGAGTTAGATTTTTTTATATAAATATAAAATTGAAATAGTTCAAAAACCTTACAAATTGAAATATGCATAATACTATCTATTTTTTCATAATGATATCTGTGTATCGTACATAGGTAAAGTCTAGTTACTCATAAGAGAAAACAATAAATTATTTATAATTCGGATTGGTAACATTAATTTTTTCTAGAAGAATAGGTAAGTTTTAATATTATGTTTGATTTATACCAAGTGTCACTATAATATAAACAGGCCGTTGAAACTAAATTAACTAATTTCCATATAGTGTACTGGTAAATAAATAAAAGAAAACTTGGTCAAAAGAAAAGAAAATGAGTACCACATATGGAAATCAGAAACACATTTTAACCTAAATTGAAATACAACGATACACTTTTGTCAAAAAAAAATAAAAATACAACGATACATAATCATATGGATTCCAAGCCTTTAAATTCAAGGGACGAATGGATAAATATGCAATCCGTAAAATGATGACAGTTTCATATCTAAAAATACCGTCACAGTGATTTCAGAGTTTACAAAAAATCAATAATAATAGAGTAGAAATAACTAGAATATAGTGAATGAATAATGAATAATAAAAAATAGTACAACCTGTGTCGGAGATGCAATTCAATTCAATTCAAAGCATGTAACGCAATCGAAGCTTCTACAGAAATTCTCTCCTCGCTGCGTATCCATACTCAGTCCTCTGGATGTTTTGTCGGCGCTTCTTGTACACCAACGCTCCTATTGCAACCACACCAACAGCAACGATCACTCCCACCGCTATCCCCGCTTTCTTGCCGGAACTCATTCCTCCTCCGCTGGATGATTTGCTTTCAATATCGCCGATGCCAGCGTGGTTCAATCCACTATTATCGGAATCTGCCGGAGATGGAGACGGTGAAGAAGAAGGAGAGGTTTCGGGCGAAGGTGCTGGAGGCGAATCAGGATAAGGAGACGTCGCTGGAGTTGGTGCTTGTGGTGAATTGGCCGGGGAAGGATTTGGAACAGGAGAGACGTGAGTAGGAGAAGGAGTAGGAGAGTCGGTGGATGACTTAGGCGCCGGTGCCGGCGAATCGGCGGAGGAAGCGATGTTGACTAACAAAGAAAGTAGGAAGAGATGGAGAAGAAGGACGGAGAATCTTGCAACTGCAGGATTCGCCATTGATTTAGTTGATTTGAAGAAACCTAGAAAGAGAGAAATTGAATTGAAGAGTTTGGATCTAGAATTGAAATGGCGGCCACGAATGAGGTTGCGTGAGAAACCGTTTGAACGGAACGGAACGGAAATGAAGTGGATCTGAAAAAGTGGGAGGGAGCACAGAATGAGTGCGGTTTATTTAAAGTGTGAGAACTCGATACGCGGAAGCAATGGAGGAGATTCGAGGGAATTTTTGATGAGGGTCAACGGATGTATGACACGTGGATAGTCAGAATATAAAATATTGGAAAGGCAGTGCGTGAGCGTGATATAGTGTAAAGTTGGAAGCTTCGTGCGGAAGTGAACGTGAAATAGGAGGCACTGCAGCTTGATACAGCTATAAAAAAACACAATTGTTATTTGGACAAAAAGAATTTAGATAAAAATAGACAAAAATTAATTTATAATATCAATTAATTAAGTTTTTTAGGTCATTAATCTAAGTGATCAATTAACTAAGTTTTTAATCAACGCCTTGAAAACTGTGAAAAATAGTTAATAGTCTAAAAATCTTAGTTAATTAGTATTATAAGTTAGTTTTTATCTATTTTTGACTGAAATTTTTGGCACATTATTGATAAAAAATTGTCATTTATCTGTATTGGTACAATATGGGATTTAGAAGGAAAGTGTATCTTTCTCATCTCCAATTGTTTGTCAGATTGTCACATGAACATGCGTTATGTGTCACAGGTACTAAAAGTTTGCAAAATACCAGTAAACATAGGGATAAAAATGGAAATACATGACCCTTTCTTCCAACTAATGCATTCACTTTCTCTTATCACTATAATTGTGTTTCCTTGTTGTCGTCGTGCACGCAAATTACAAGTTTCTTTTTCAATACGAATACATTGTTCTTACAAAGAGTAGTATATGCTTTGTTGCGGTTCTACATCAAATGGAACATATCAACAAAAAAAAACCACTATCACACATTAAAAATAAGGCAAAAGAGTTTAGTTTATGTTTAGTTCTACCATGACGAGAATTGATATTAATAGAATTGGTTTTTTAGAATTTAATTTAGTAATAAGTGAATAAAAAGTAATGTGATTTGTTAGACTTAAAAGAAACTAACAACTTGCACTTGAAAAACAAAGATTGGTAATAGTTGTTTTCTCTCTTATGTTTGAATGACATATGATACTTTTTTGTTCTCGAGTTTATAATGTATTGAAGACATTTTCACAATGTATATTTACTTTTATTTTTCAAAAACATAAAACATTTCAATTCTCCACCAACATATACTCATGATGTATCAGGAAGCATCCGATACAGCAAAAAAACACTGACATTCGTAATCAGTGCATCAGATCTCACCACTTGCATCCCTTAGTTGTAGAGGTGGGGAAGGGGTATAACAGTAGGTGTGTTTTGGATAAAAAAACGCGGGGAGCAAGGGGGTGCTGTTGGAAAACGGGAAGAGCTGGAAGCAGCCTCCAAATTTTTAACACCACTATTATGGCCCATGTTAATTTTTACCCTAAGGACGAAAATAACCAACATTCAAATACTAAAAAAAATTAACTGCTAAGTGCTAATAAAGTACAACTTCATGGCATTTTTTTATTTGAGTCTCACAAAATTCTATTACACAAACATGCAAAGTTACATAAGCTAAACTCATTTATACACCTGCCTTCTTTTGCTATTTGTTTTTTGGCCAGGGTGAGGGGAAATAGACGGGTTTTCTCACTCAATCATAGTGCTTTTTTTTTGCTAGTACCTGGTAACTCTGTTCTGATCTGTCTAAATCACACCCTTCATAAATAGAAGCGCCATTTAACTCTCATAATTCATCCTTCGCGTCGGTGCTGCTACTCTGACTTTCTTTGGCATTAGTACTCCCGCTCTCCGTTTTAGTACCGCTCTCAGTTTTAGAAGTTGGGGTTGGTTTCTGGAGCTGGAATGGGATTGACGCATGTTTCTTGAGGAACTTATAAAAGGCCACCACTGTACGATCTACATCAACAGTAATCTGCATACACAATGAACCGCATATATATATATATATTAGATCATCCAATGATTTAGTATGTAAACGCAGATCCAGTATAGAAAGGAAGATATGCACGTACAGGGTCGGAACTCTTTTTGTCTGCTGGGTAGAAGAGGAGAGTGGGGAACCCATCAGACTGCAAAGTGAACATAAGTCGAGTGAGTACACACGCATTCGGGCAAAATGCATAATGGCTTCTGATGTGATGCTTAATAGTTAATACAAAATACAAAACTTACCATGAGTTGGGACCCAATGCCAATTTTTTTAATTATAATAATAATACCAATAGCAGGTTATATATATGCTATCATCTAGTTTTAATTGGGTTTACCTTTGCCCTTGGATGCTCATTTGTTGTTCCATCCATCTTGGCTATTACAATAGACTCAATGCCACGAAGATGTTTTGCAAGCTTGTTGTATGTTGGTTCCAGGGCTTGGCAGTGGCCACACCAGGGAGCATAAACCTAATAATTACAACAACCATCAAATTAACTAAAACAACTAAACAAGCTACAGAGGCAAACATTACTTGAAACTAGTGAGCTAGAATTATACCTCCAGCAGAACATCCTTTGACTCATCCAAGACAATTTCATCGAAGTTATTGCCAACAACTATTTTCACATCGCCATCATTCTGTCATCAACTTAGAACACCTGTTAAGAGATGAACAACCTTCCAGCAGAATATAGGAGGAAAATAAATGACTTACACTTTCAGGAACTGGATCCGACTTAAGGAAAGGTTTTAGCTTGTCTTCAAGGAAATCTTCACCAAACGCCTGAAAACAAATAAAGACTTGAAATTTAGCCACAATCTCTTTAAAGCTTTACTAAAATATAGAAGACAGCATTCATGTAGATTCCATGATATGGTACAAAATGAACAGAGCCCTCGCCAGAAAGAGAGAAAAGAGTACCTTAATTTTGTCAAGGGTCACCTCTCCATCAAACAAAAATTTTCTGCCATCATTATTTCCTGTGAATGCTAGTACCTAGATAAAAATTTCAACTGTTACTTGATTTATTATTTCGAATGATTTGATATATCAAGAATCTCATGACTCATCCACAAAAAAGAAATTAAGAAAAGGGGGTAATTATTACTTTGGGAGTAGTCCCAGCGATACCAAAATAATCTGCAACAGGCTTTCCAACCTCTTCATTATCCATTTCCACGTGAACAAAGATCAGCTGCAAAGGATCGATGTGTAGTTAAAATATGTTTTTGTCCATAAATAAAGATTCTTTGGGGGAAATGTGGAAACTAAGAATTATCATTTCTTAAATTTTAAATGATGCATGAAAATATAATGAGCAAAATGTCCCAACAGTATAGTTCAAATTCGAAATATCAAATTCAATCAGCATTAGCAGCATCAAATGCTAAATTCTAATGATTTACAATTAAGGACAGGGTTATTGATCATAGTGAGGTGTGCAACCAGGTAAATTTTGGCAAAAACACAACTATTTCATAAGCCACAAGTCACGACTATTTAGGTTCTAAGCAATTCCTCGAACAAATCTATATAATTTTGAGCTGGTTTCAAATTTTGTGGGTTTGTTAAAAAGAAATGGTTTTGAACCACCTCTGTACCAAATAGTGCATTCTTTTTTTTTAACAAGGTAGAAAGAGACAGAGAAACAGAGGAATAGGGTAACAGAAAACTTGATATTAAAATAAAAAGTGGTTAGTTTAAGAACCAATCTTATGGTGTACTATCCTTTGAACTCGTCAGAACTTAAAATCTAATAAAATCGAAACTAGTTTTCTCAAAACCCCAGTTACAAACATGAGATTTCAACTTACTCTATTGAACCTAGTTAGGACAAAAACCTGTGTCTTCTTCAACAAGAAGTAAATGACACCATGACATTCAACCTATTCAACTGGACCTATCTGGACTTTCTTGTTTATTAAAAACCATAGAAAACTACATACAATATTCATTGAGTCAGCTCAGCTCCATGCTTCTGAATTAAAGTTCGTCTACCCTTACTTTCCCCAATCTACTTTCATGATCCACTCCACCGCACTTACAAACAGTAAAATGTTCCACTTCATTTGCAGTTTTTGTGAAATAAAAGACACATACAAATTTGTCTAGATTCTTGAGAATGAATCAACAGCAGAGAGTACTAAACGATAGCCTGTGGTGAAACATACCTTTCCCTTGAAAAACTTTGCCGCTTCTTGAAATACTGGAATTAACTTCTCTGTATCATTTAAAGTCACAAACAGCAATACCTAAAGTGAAATTTTAAACTCATAACAAAGTTAGAGGTTTGTTATGATCCCATATTTCAAGGAAAGTTTCTTCCTAAATCAACAATATAAAAAGACAAGACGCATAAGCAATTACCTGTTTCTTGATTTGACTTTCAAAAATTGTTGGGGCACTTTCCCTAGTAAAAGTTGTAACTAATGGAAGCTTGTTGGAGGATACAAAGTTGGCTATTGCGGATTTTACAAATTGGCCATCTGTAGAGACAGTGAAATATATCAAGTTTTCATGAAAAAGTTCTCGGTTTGTTTTTCATGAGGAGAGAGGTGAAACAAGAAAACATACCAAAATGGTTAAGTTTTTCCTCCTCTTTCTTGAGCAAGACCAAAGCAGGGCGCTTGACAGTTGGGTCAATATGGAAAAGCTTGGCCACATCAGGAACCACAGTTTGATAAAAATTGACATCATCTGCTTGTTTCGATGCTGCAGCTAGCTCCTCACTCTCAGCACCCTGCACATTATGACAGAACATACTAGCCATCAGACCTGACAACCAACAGCTTCATAGATAAAATCATCAAAGTTCAGATCCATTAGTCCAATCTAGCTAATCAACGTGGCAAATGGTCCTTGTATTACATGGACTGAACAGTTAACGAAACAGCATGTCTATTTTTTACTATAAAGCTAGCCTAGAATGATCCAGAGTCCAGACAAACATAAAACCATGAATTCTACTCCCAAATTGCATTTGATAACTTGTTGTCCAGGTAACCCAAACCAATCAACCACATTCCTCAAAATGGAGCAAAAATGTAACCACAATAGTCAGAAAAAGATGGGAAACAGATATGATCCAGAAACTTACAACTAAAGAATCAAGGAAGCCCAAAACGACTTTAGTTTCAGAGGTCAATATGCGTTCAGCATCGTCCAATGTAGTTATGTTGTATACACCAGGTCCTATCTTCTTTCTAATCCATGTCACTATAGCATCTCTGCATAAAGCATAATTGCCACGAAGAAATCAACTCCAAATCCAATTCCATTTTTTCAAAATAAAAACAATGCCTCGGCAATTGAAAGCAAAATTTGATGATTTTATTTTAACTTCCCCTAGCGCAATTGAGAAATAAACAAGTTGGAAACGTAGAGTCAAGGATAGAAAGTTACTTGGTTCTGTGGCCATTATAAGGCTTATGAACACCATCGATGAAGAAGTAAACAGTGGGGAAACCCTGGACGTCGTATTCGTGAGACAATTCGTTCTCCTGTGTGGCATCCACCTTGGCCAATACGACGCCGTCTCCCTTCAACTCGGTGGCGGCGGCAGCATACTCCGGTGCCAGAGCTTGACAGTGACCACACCAGGGGGCGTAGAACTCCACCATTACATAGTGGTTGTTTTCGATGATTGTAGTGAAGTTCCGCTCCTTTAAAACGACGACGTCTTTCTCATCTACTTCGGGTTCCTTGTACGGTTCTTCCGAGTGAGAGTCGAAGCTGGAGAAGTCGTCGAAGTCTTCGCCGTCGTCTTCTTCATCGTCGTCGGCGCCGAAGTGGTCGGGATCTGGGTAGTTGCCGTGGTGGTGGTGTGAATTGGAGGCGTCTTCAAGTTCCTCGAGGAAGCTGAGATCTTCATCGTCGTCGTCGGCGTCGTTTTGGGAGGTTTTCTCGCAGAGAGTGAGAGAGAATGAGGAAAGGAAGAGGAGAGTGGTGAGCGAGAGCAAAACGAGGAGTCGCCTATGATTTAACATTGTGATGACTGGTTTAGATCGTTTGGCTTCCCCAGCGAAATGTAGTTCAAGTTGGAAGGAGGCACACTAGATCTATGCAACTAGTAGTTTACTGGTAATGATGATTAACGTTTATGCTATAAGTTGACTTTTTCTTTGGTTATAGTTCATGAGATGAGATTACCAATTTGGTGCTCATTCTATTATTATACCTTCATTTAATATTATTACTGTAGTGATGTAGTGACTAATCCTTCGATTTGACTCTAATCCCTAATCCCTAATCCATTTAAGGATTTGACTCTTCCAATAAATATTTTTTCTTGCACATAGTTAAGGGACTCGAGAATCTACCACTTGTGTCACATTATGTTGGTATTTAATATGATACTTTGCTCCTATCACTATTTTTTCTTTGAGTTTAATTTATGTACACTTCATTCAACAATAACAATTCATTGAATGGTATACATATAAGATGGTTATCAATTGACTAATTTCTTTTTAATGATGTGTCAACTTGTAATTTATTTATTTTACAATAACTTGTAATTGGTAGTCACTCCAACAATCTCCAGAAAGACAATTTGTATTTGTTGGTTTTGTAGGTGTTGTCTATAATCAAAAATTCAAAATCCTAAGAAAATTCTCAATAGATTGATAGACTCAGAATGTGTCCACACGATGTCACCAACAACATCATGTTCTCAACTCTTCTGGTCCAACACAAATAGTGTTCTGAATCTATCATTCTCATAAGCTTTTGAATCTCAATTCTAGGACATCAAACGACCCGCCCGAAACATCCTATGTTGCGTATACAAGTGTGTGATGCTACTCAAGTCTTCCACAAATATTTTCTTCAATGCATCTAAACTCTTCTCTGGTTTAACATCTAACATTGTATGCTCGTCCACCATAGAATGCTCCTCCTTAGTGAACCGCCCAAATATTGGAAGTCTGTTATAAGTTGAGTGAGGCTTATGATTGTGTACTCCACATGTAACGTTGGCTTTCCAGTCTCCAATAAGAGGATTCAAAGGTTTAGCTTTTAGACTGAAAGGATAATCACACTTCTTTGAAAACCTCGCTCTACCGTTAGAACAACCGACGTCTACTCCTGTGTGTCTACCATACTTCTGGTAAAAAATATTTATCGTAGATCTGTACCTCATTAGTCGTATTTGATAAATCCACGGTAAAGAGAAACATCCCATCAGCCGCAGCCATAACTGTTTAATTTAAAAAATAAAAATAAAACGCAAACTCCGGCTTTATGTAAGTAAGTAATGTATTTCCAGAGTTAAAATTTTTAAAATTTACGGAATTATTGTATTGTGGTAAATTCAGAAATTCCAAAACTTTTAACATCCGAATTTATCTTAAACACATAATTCCGGTTCACAAAATCATACTCCGGATTTATTGTAATTGGATAAATTTGGGACTTTGAAAATACTTTCGCTATGGAAATACCAATTTAACTGTATTTCTGTGAATATTTAAAAATAATGCTTCTAGAAATACTCTTAGAACATAATTCCGGGAAGGCTTAAAGGTACTTTTAGTCCCTGCAATTGTCACAATAATCCAGTTTAGTCCCTGCAATTCCAAAAATTTTAAAATAGTCCCTGCAATTACTAAACGTTACTACTTTTAGTCCCTGTTGTTTGTTAAGGGTTAACACTGTTAAAAATTGATGACGTGGCAGCTGACACATCTTGCACATGTGTGTGCCACGTCATTTAATGACCATGTCATTTCATCATCATCATCATCATCATCATCATCATCATCTTCATCTCATCTTCATCATCTTCATCATCATCTCATCTTCATCATCTTCATCATCATCATCATCATCATCATCTTCATCAAAGAACCTAAAACTAAAACTACAACAACAAAGAACACATCTTCATCATCATCTCTTTGACTTCATTTACAAAACACAATCTTTCTTCTTCTTCAACAACAACAACAACACAATCTTTCAACAACTCTTTCTTCTTTTTGATTTTTCATTATCCCCAAATCCCAAGCCCACTATCCCCATTATCCCCAAGTCTTCAACGATAACAACATGAACACAAGGTTGAAGACAACCTTCAAATTGCCCCAATTCGCAATTCTTCACCAACTTAAACAAATGAGTACTCCATTTCGTGCAAAATTTCACAAGGAACTCAAATTTATCATCAATTTGCGAGAAAAAGTTGAAGAGCTTACTCAAAACGCGAAATTTCGTAAAAAAGCAGCGTTTTAGGAGGGCTTTTGAAATTGGGCAAATGCTCAAAACTCAACCAAAAAGCACGAAATCGGTTGCTATAGGTTCGTAATCATAGCGAGAACAAAAGCGCAGCAAGAGATTCGAAGGAAAAAAATGCAAAATCAGAAACGAAATTGAAAATAAGGTTACGAAATTGCAATGGTTTTGGACTCAAAGAGACGCGAATCAAGCTCAAGTCAAGTGAAATAAAAGTGTGTAATGGAAGATTGAAAAGAAGAGAGAAGATGGAAGAAGAGAGAAGATGGATGAATTGAAGCGAGTGATTGAAGGAGAAGAAGAAGAGTGAAGATGGATGAAGAAGAGAGTAATGGAAGAACACAATTTTCGGAAATGAGAAAAAGAGAAGATGACTCGGCCTTTTCATCCTTGTTGGCATCCTTCATGGCATCCACGTCATCAATTTTTAACAGTTTTAACCCTTAACTAACAGCAAGGACTAAAAGTAGTAACGTTTAGTAATTGCAGGGACTATTTTAAAATTTTTGGAATTGCAGGGACTAAACTGGATTATTGTGACAATTGCAGGGACTAAAAGTACCTTTAAGCCTTCCGGGAAATGTTAAACTTTGGGCGATCTGGAGTAATTTTTGGTCAAAAGGAGAGGGTTTTTTTTGTATTAAATGGAGTTAGGGGGTATGGGTGCTTAATAAGGGGATATGAAAATCATGAGAAAAAATAAAACCCCCAAAGTTTTGGGCCTACTCTTTCACACCCCTTAACAAATTTTATTCCAAAAATAACCTCGCGTGAAACGCTGAGTTCACGTGTTTAATGACGGTTCGAATGACCTTGTTCAAACACGTTCGAACAACATCATGCGAACGCAATAAAATTGATGAATGTGGTGTGAGGGTCCGTTTTTTGTAATAAAATAAGGTGTTCGAACACCCTCATGCGAACAGGTGAAATTACGTACAAGAGGGTGTGGAGTCAATATTTAACACACACGAACGGCCTTGTTCGAACATGTTCGAAGCCCCGTGTGCGAACACGTGAAATTTCTTGAAAAAAAAGACGCTTTGACTGACCTTTTTATCATTTCACACCCTTATGGGTTGTGTTTTGAGTAGGAGGGGGTGTGGGAAAAGGAAACCCCAAGTTTTGTTTCGGCAGTCCAACAATCAGGCCCAAGACCCGAGAGGTTTCCGTGGATACGACGTCGTAAAGAGCGAAGCGTTTTTCTGGAAGCAAAATGGTAAAACGCAGAGCGATCGTTGATATGTGGCAGCGCAATTGAAAGAGCCCCGGGGAACATTGTTCCGACAAATCTTTTGCAGGAAAACTAAAGGAAACGAAACGAGACGAGACGATGATTAGCATTCTCACCCAGGTATGCCCCCCACACAATCAACTCTCCTAGGAATTTCTTTTTAGGATTCTGTTACTGTATCTGTGTTTTCTTTCAACCCAATAATAACAAATAAAATAAAAAGAAATTAGTGATTGGTCTGAAAAATTTTGAATTGATTGAAATTTGTGTAATGCATAACGCAGGAGCGGCTACTAGGAGCTTCACTGGGTGTGATATTGACTGGTGCAGTTGTATTGGAGCAACGTAGATACATCTACGCTTCTATATCCGATTCCCAATCTCACTCTCAGGTTAAACGCCTTTTCCTTCCACTTTTTGTCCTTTTCATGCGGTTAGTGTATTTCTGTTTTGTTGAAAACAAAAACCAAAAACAATTATATGATTTATTGTGTTGTTGAAAAGCACACTATATGTTTATAGTGTCTCACTCACCGAAACCGTCTTCACCTTGTTGCTAGCATTCTTTTGGTAGTTCGCTATTAGTTATAGCATCCATGAGAGAATGTAATATCTACTACCATTTGTGTAGAGGAGGGGGAGGTTCCCTTATATAAGATCAGAATATACAACCTATAAGGGTTTAGTATAGGTGGCTTTAGAATCATAAAATGACAATTTGCGAGATTTTTTCATGCAACAAGTTTTACAAACTGAGTCATTTCATTAATAATGATAGGAATTCTACACTTTATCAATACACTTGTGGAACTTTGGAAGAGGCATGGCCTAACCTTGCATACGGAGTATCAAAGAAAATCACCTATGAGAATTACAAGAATTTGACTCATGATTACATGTTTTATTTAGAGAATTTCAAAGAAATGATGTGGCTGTTTTAGGAGACAAAACAGAAGCTGAATTTATGACTTGGATGTCATCAAAGGCATAGAGTCCATTTTTAAGCTTGCCTTCCAAGATAAACAACATCTATCACCATGAAACTCAAAAGACAATTTATTTTCTTTTGCATATTGAGACACTTTAAATATTTTTGGAAATTTTGGGAACATGTAGTGAGTTATGCAAGAGAAGAGATGTAGGTGAATTAGGAAAATGGAAGAAAGTGGTTCTGAACAACAGATTTGCTGGTTCGAGAGTAACATGGTTGCTAGCACTTGAATCAGGATACCATGCTCGATCATAGACAGTCTCTTGAATGGGTAACATTGTTGTTCTCATGTCTACACTAGTATCCAATTCACTATTTCATGACTGAACCAGTGAGTTTGATATTCTAAACTTGCTGATTTAAATCCTCTTGATATTGAGGATCAATCTGTGATCACAGTTCAGGGCAATGTGATCATACTTGCGTCAGACTTGGCATTATGGCTTATTATTGCCTTGCTTTCCCCCTTAGTTGATTGTTTTCCTCTTTTGAATTTTAAAATTATATTCAACTCCTTTATTAGAGTTTCTTCATCTTCCTCTATTATTTTGCTGGTACTGCATTAGATTAGTTTGCAATGATTGCATAGAGAAGGAGTTAGATTCTTGCTTCTGCCTTTCAAAACACTATTTTGGAGCTATCCGCTGAGCCTGCCTCCATTTCTTCTATGAGTAAGGATCAGCCGTTGACATTACTGAAGTAACAAAAGGATCATACTTTTGAGGTAGACCGTTGAAGATAGCTTAAATCTGCTCTTCTGTATCAGTTGGAGCACCTATTGCCATCAATATAACCACAATGTTATTGAACGACAGCATGTACTCATTGGCAGCACTGTTGAGTACTTGAACAATTCTAAGAGATAAAAGACAAACTCCTTTGAATTAAAACTACAATTCTGAGGATCTCTCAGAATTGTATAAGAACATATTATAAAGATGAAGAAACTGTAAAATGGCAACAGACTATTGCCAAGTCCCAAGCCCAAATTCCAATCCCCAAAATCAAGCCTAAGGGTGTGTTTGGGAGTTTGGAGGGGAGGGCATTGGGGGATTTTGAAGGGACACCAAAAATGAACTAGGAGGGGGGTTTGGGAGGGTTTAGGGGGATCATTTTTCTCCCTATCACTAAATAATTTACACTATTAGTCTCATGCCCTTCCCTCCCCTCCCCTCCAAACTCCCAAACACACCCTAAGGCTAGAAGCTACTGATTCCCCCTTATATCTATTCAATCTCCTCCAACTACAACTACCTGAATATTCCCTCCCTACCAACGTGGCAGTAGTTTGTTACATCAGAGTGAGTGCTAATTCTGTGGTCCCCACTTAATGGGTTTTCATTTCCCTCTCTCAACACTTGTTATCTATGGAGTCCTAACAAGCACCCTTTTCTTGATATTTTTCTACTGCAACTTCAGTTTGATTCACCTTTGTCCTGGTTTGTGAGGCAAAGAAGCCTTCAAGTTGCTTACATATCTATGCGAGAACTCACTCAACCATTCTGGTTGCTAGGTTTTCTGATATTAAACAAGCAACCATAATGCAAGAAGCTGATCTTGCTGCTCCCAGTTGTTGTGTTCTTCATTGACTCATCCTTGTAATTGATCGTCTTCAGTCAAATACTTGGACTAGCTTCTAACTTACAGGAATTTTCAATGGAATAAGTATTTAATTTCTAACTCATTAAAATAAGTTTGTCAGTGTTTATGGAGTAATGGAATAGCTAAATTAATGATCTTTTGAAAAATTGAGTTGTAGAAGTTGAATTGAACTTATGAGAGAACTTACTACCATCACAAGATCCTTTTAACTTTTTCTTTTTTATTTGTTTTGTGGGAAAGTTAATCAAACTAGCTCACAGCCAGACTTACTTTTACTCTCTTTCGCAATAACTTCGAACTTCAGTGTTGATAATCTTATATTTGAAAGGTTTTCCATATAATTCAAAATCCAGAAGCCTGAGTAACTTCGTATTTGAAATACCAGGCATTCGCCATTCATTTTATTAATGTCACTGCTAACTTGCAAATTTAAGTTTGATTTGCCACTTTTTGATTCTAACCTTTTATGCTCTACCAGGTTAGAGAACCCATATTTGGGAAGAAATCACGTTCCGAATTTGCACATTCATGGAACAAAACTGTGGATCAGACATTTGCACCTTTGATCAAGTCTCTCAGCTCACGTGGATGGTAGAAATGTTACGAGTGATATTATTTGTAATACTATATGGTGTAATTGTGATATCAGAACATGCAGTAATTACCCCTTTTACCTTCACATTCTGAATTGTTTGTAAACAATTTTGCACACGTACAGTGCTGATGATGTTTCAAGATTATGAATGTTTTCTGCAACACTCGTATGTTGCTTCAATATATGCATAAAAATACCTGATTTTTCTTCCCTGGAATGCCACTAATGTCTGAATATTAGAATTTAATTTACCTACATTGTCTCTATGTCTAGAATGATGTTCTCGTAAGCATGTTGCTGGGCTTGTTGTCAATCAAATATGCTTATTGATTCACATACTGGTTGGCATTAGTATGATTCTTTTGCTTTTGGAGTTTTGGCATTTCTTAGGTTCAAGTTGTAATTGTAAGGGGAAAAGCAACGTCATGAATATATAGACCCTTAAGAATTATTAGCCATTTCATTATTGTTTCAAGTTTCCGTTTAAATACTTCAAAATGAAATGCTTTCCTTTGAAATTGAAGTACTGAATCCCAAAGAAAAATATAATTCATGACGTAGGAGAAGCCTCTCAAAGCTTGTTTGTGGATTCCTCTGTTTCTCGTTTGTCTTCTACTGGGAAATGGGGCGAGGAAGATAACTGATGGCTTTGGGTTCTATTTGATATGGTCGAGGTTCTCTAGTAGACCTGTTATTTTGTATCTGCTGTTCCTTCACATTGAATTTATGTTGACAGGTTATTGGCAAATTACAAACACGTGAAATTTATAATTGTGAGAACATTAAAATATGAGATTAATCACTATCATAGCTTTAGATACATAGGCTAACCATAAACAATGGCAAAGGGAACTAATGAGTAGAAAATAAGAAAGCCAGATACATGCATACACGCTGCATAACTCATGGTTGGAGAAGATTTGAGCAGAGGGGAAAGTTAAGACTTCGATATAATTATTGAAGATACATTAAGCACAAGATTGTACACTATTATTGGCTCTAGTCATGTTGGCTTGGCGAGTGACCTTTACATAGTATACTCCCATAGCTAAAAGAACAGCAAAAGCAACAGCAAAGATAATGCCAGCCACAGCACCAGCTCCAATTTGTTTACTACCTTTCTGTGATGCTGATGCTTTGTTTTCATATATCTGATTGGCTTCTACTTGAGCAGCTAGAGGGAGTGGTGAACATTTAGAAGCAGTACAAGAGTCTTTGGTCTCAGGTTTTCTTGCATTGGGATGAAAGAAAAAATATGCTGATGGTGGAAAAGCTACAGGGTTCTCATAAATAAGCCCATGAGGAGTTCTTTCTTGGCTAGTTGTAATAGAGAGTAGTGTTGCACAAAGGAGGAAAAAGAAGGACAAGTTAATTGGACTCATGTTTGTTTGTCTCTTTGGTTTTGTGTAGTAGTAATTCAGTTGGAAGCAGAAAAGGAGGTAGCTTTTGTATGAGAGAACTTGTGGGTGGTTGTCCTGGTTTTTATAATGTATTGAGGTCTTTAGGAAGTGGCTGTTCCTTGGACTTGACTCTATATCTTCGGAAAAGGAGACCAATAAAAGGGGAATAGAGTTATGGGTTTTGCTTTCTAACCTCACAAAATGATAAATAAACACTACAAACACTATCACACGTACACGTCTAGGTTCAGACTCGGGAGGTGTCGTTGCCATTTTCCTAAAATTATCAATGCAACCAACAGTGGAAGGCAAAGGTCAATCAAATAAGCAAAATGATGCGTATACTTGAGTAAAAAGTAAAAACTAGTGTTTATTTTATCATGGTTTATATGCTTGAGTACCCTACTTACTCTAATGCATAAGTAACAATTAAGTTAGCGGGGGGATAAGTGAATAAAATCATTGGAGCATTAATTAACGTCCTTTTACAGTTAAACCACTAATTAATCATTGACATGGAAAAAAGAAAAACAATTCTATATCTATGCAATGGCTTTGATGGATATTGTGCATTTAATTTCCAATATTATCTTACAAAGTCGCTCTCGGATAGTCTCAACTTCCAAAACATGATGTAATTAGTGTGAGTACTAATCAAATGCTATTTTTTGTTCATCTATTATTGCTTGTAAGCAAGAGGTTCAATGAATGGCTATACATACTATGTTAGTGAAAAAAGGTTTGTATATTGCTTCTTAGCTACGTGGATGGAAGTAATTAAAGCGTAGGGTTGGCTTAGCTTAGAGGATCAGCAAAGACCCTGCTGGCTGGCATGCCATTTACACATTATTGCGAAGGCACAAAACGCATGCAAGTATTTCCTATACATAGCCACTTCATATATGTGAATATGATGTGATGATAATTAAAAATCATGTCAGCCTTCATGCTTTCTCTACTTTTATATTCTTTTGCTCACTTCCATATCTCACGCTCTTGTGCAGGAAAAATGGATGGTTACCGTGACCCTCTTTAATCTCTCCCCCCATAGTAGAGCCAACATTAACATTTGGACTCACACAAATTCTTAGGCTGGTTGGTCAATATTAGTTTGATAAAGGTTGAGATTACATGCGGTTCATCTATAAGTGTTTTAAAGGTTGAGATTTGTCATTGTACTCTCTCCAGTGAAATACCCATCGGAGACAATCCAATCCCTAGTTCATTAATGAGAGACTAATTGAGTCCTATAAATGAGAGGCTCATGCTCATTCAATACTTTTTCCGTCTCATTTTATCTTTAGTTTAAAGTTATGCGCGGGTATCAAGAAAATAATTAGTTATACTAACATTTATGGTAAAAAGTGTGGTAGGACTAAAATACCCTTACACTTTTCTCGATTGGAGCAAATGCATGGTTATTGATATTTTAAAGTGAGAGTATTGTTGAAAAGTAATAATAAATGTTGTGTTGGATTCTAAAGTGACAGATAATTTCAAATAGATAAAAGTGACAAACAAGACACTTAAAATGAGACGGAGGGAGTATCTTTTAATCATGTTTTTCATCAACTCAATATTTTCATTACGTGAAAGACCAACACCAAAAATGCTTGAAGCCCCTACGTAAAAATTTGGAAGTCATTCTCCATTGTCCAACCAAATCTTATAATTAGGCATAAACCCCCAATGATACAAGTGATATCTGATTTCCTCATCGGTCCTAATAGGTACACCGTCGCATTTTAAACATGGACATCTAACCCCTTTTTCATCTTTAGCCAAATCATGTTGCCACGCTACCACAAGAAACTGTTCAACCCCAACTACAAAAGACTCCTTCAAACCCGCTCTTCTCGAATATAACCGATCATGCACCTAATCACGATTCAATTGATACCAATTCATCTACACACATTTAAAAAACGCGTTAGATTCCCATAACATTCCCAATAACATATATCAAGTTAGTGGCAACGATATCATCGCAGTGGAGATGATTTCGAGCCAAATATGGGGTCAAGGACAACACAAAACCCTATTACATCCAAGTAGTGAAGGAAGTTATTTCAAACTCCCAACCTTACCGTTGTTAGTACCGTTTCGCAATTATCCCAATGGAGATGATTTCGAGCAAAATATGGGGGTGAGGGACAGCACCTCACCCCTTTCCATCAACAACACACAGTCATCTAACCTAGGGTTCATCCAAACAACAATTAAACACTTTTCAATTAACAACTCTAAAATAATACACTTTTCGATAACACTTTTCAATTAACATCTCTATTTAAGTCTTGCTCTAACAACATACACTTTTCAATTTCAATTTCAACAACTTAACACAATTAACAACAAACACAATTTTCAATCTAACTCTTCTCAATAATCATCTCTAACAAGATGTCCCAGGAAAGTAGTTCAGTTGGCGAGCTAAGAGACATGAAGGAGTGCACCATATGAGTGCAATAAGGAGGTATCAGGTTCAAGTCCTGGAAACTAACATTTCCCCCACCCCCACTAACAATTGTCTATCTAAAAAAATCATCTCTAACAATATAGTTTCCTAAACAACATTCACTCAATTTTAACTCACATTTCACACTCAATCCTACAACCTTTAAAACAACAAATTTATTTTAACAACAACATCAACAACAAATTCTAACTCATATTTCACAATCAATTCAACTCACATTTCACAACAATTAATTCTAACACTCAATTATAACTCACAATTCACAACACTCAATTTCAACACACAACAACAACAACAACAAAAATTTATTTTAAAAACTAACCGTTATGAGATTGACTTCCGGTGAGGTGGTTCGATGATGGTATGCACTCCGGTGTGTTTGTGAGACTTCAAACACCAACAATTCCAATCCTAAATCATTTCAATTTCAACCAACAAACATAAATCAAAACAAATTCAATAACAATTAAAATTAAAACAATATTATAAAAAAAAAATTAAAACCTACAAAAGGAGAGCTCCAGTGGTGGTGGTGGTGGTTACTGTTCACTTCGTGGTGGTGGTGGTGGTGATGTGGTGAAATATGGAGAGAAGAAGAGAGAATATTTCGTAGGAGAGGAGAGAAAGGCAAACAAGTAACTTTGTGTGTGGTGGTGGTGGTTGTGTGGTGGTGGAGAAATGAGAGAGAAGAGAAGTGGAGTGAAAGGGGGAAATAGGGTATGGGGAAGAAATGGAAGATGGTGGTTTGTGGTGGTGGTGGTTGTTTGGTGGTGGATAAATGAGAGAGGAGGAGTGAAATAGGGTATGGGGCGAAATGAGAGAGAAGGGTTCGGTTTGGGGAAGAAAGGAAGGAGAGTGAAGCTGAGTGAGTGAGAGAACGTGAGTTTAAGTTTTACTGGCCATTAGTGACGGATTTAGCGAGGGAAGTTCCGTCGCTTAGTGCCACCTGTTTTCGCATTTACCAAGCTGTGCAACGGTCAGATCAGCAGGTGTGTCAGGGTTTAGCGAGGGATCAGCAATTCCGTCGCTAACCACCATGGATTTGCGTGCCCAAATTTTCAAATTGGCGCCCCTGTACTTAGCCACTGCAATTCCGTCGCTATTTGTCTCAATTTCGTCGCTAATGGTGACGTTTAGCGAGGGAGTTTATTCACTCGCTAATTCACTGGCTAATTTATTTTTTTGCAAGGGAAATTTTTCACTCGCTAATTCCCTGGCTAATCAGTGTTTTTTTGTAGTGACCTCATGAGATTTATTCTTTTTTTTTTTGGTTTGTAGATGGAGTGGCAATTGCCACTAGAAACTCACGCACATAACTGTGAGGTCCCGGGTTCGAACTCGGGACATGATATCCAACCTAACAATTTTGGTGTTTGTCAGTTGAGCTAGACCTTACAGATAGATTTATTCTTTCTAAATCTATGTCTTATGTCTGCAAATTTTATGGTTGTCCGTGGAAACCATTTGGGTATGGTATTGGTAGTGTTTGCCATTTGTGTTTGAAAAAAGTGCGATAAACAAGCACATAGTAGGGATTGTAGTGTTTGTCCTCATTCCCTCTATGTATCTAAGTGTTTTTACTTACACTTGTTATTAGTGGCGGATCTAAGACCCACAGTCAGGGGGTTAATTTGTTTAAAAAAATCACACATCACTAAAAATACAATAAAAATAAAACTTTAGTACATTTAATTAAATAAATTACACGATTCATAATTGTCCTCTATGCACAAACGAAGAAGAGAAATTGATACGAGTGATTGTGTGAGTGTGATGTAGTGTGGAACGGGTGCAAAAGTAAGTACTTGAGTGCAAACTATTATTTTCAGAGTGTGCAAAATATTTTATTATACTCTCTTCGTCTCATATTACATGTCATTTTGGGTCATTTCGAACATATTAAGAAAAATAATTAATTTTGTATGAGAAAGAGAAATCGTGACTTAGTTTACCAAATTAACCTTCATTAATGACATTGGGAAGATAAATTAGTAGAGTTATGAGAAGAGATATTATGAAATAATGAAGGGTATGGTATTCTAAAAAGTCATGTATCATGGGACAAACTTTTTAACTAGAAAGTCATATAATATGAGACAGAGGGAGTAAAAATATACGCCTAGTTTTACTTTTTCAGGGGGTGCAGTTGACCACTCTCATTAGAGGGTAGGTCCACCCATGTTGGTTACCTATACATTAACTATGAAAAGACAATAAAAAGACATCACAACTTTGAAGTAGAAAGAAACGAAAGCAAAAGCTAGCGGTCAGGCGCGGAAGCAAAAGTGAAGTAGTGAAGGCAATGGATGAGAAAGAAGGGAAACTAAGGCTTATAAAGATTAAGTAGACTAATTAAATTTATTTAGAATTTTCATAATTATATTCATTTTGTGGTGTAGACTGGGCACTAAAGTGCCAATACTCTCACTCGTGCCCATTGAGATTCGTGCGTAAATTCCCCAGACCAAGCCTAGAAACCCTTGCCCACTGTGGAAATTTTGTGTGTGCCCAACCAATGTGGGTCCTCAAGACAATCTTATTGTTGCCCATGAAGCCTTTCATTTCCTTAAGAAAACCCAAGGTCTGGGAGAGAGTGATTTTTCCATTAAGTTTGATATGAACAAAGCGTATAATAGGGTAAAATGTGATTTTCTTAAACTAGTCCTTCTCACCTTTGGTTTTGATCCAACCTAGGTAGACATCATTATGTCAATGGTTACCTCAGTCTCTTATTCCTACAAAGTTAATGGCTTTAGCTCTAACAAAATCCTACCTAAGAGGGGGCTTAGGCAGGGAGATCCTTTATCACCCTACCTATTCATTATGGTTTTTGATGTTCTTTCTAGACTTATATCTGAGGTTCATTCTAAACAATTCTTTAAGGGGATAAAATTGGCATAATCTGCCCCTACTCTTATTCACTTTTTTTTTTGAAGATGATGCAATTTTGTTCTCAAGGGACTCCTTAGAAGATATATATCACCTAATCTCATTATTGAATATCTTCACGGGTGCTTCAGGGCAGAAAATTAACCTTACTAAGTCAGAGATTACTTGTGGCAGAAAGGTGGATCCTACTTTGAAAAATAACTTTTCCAACATCACTCAAATTCCCCTTTGGGATTCCCTTGGCAAGTATCTTGGAATCCCTGCTGAATGCGGTGGCTCAAAAATTCTAGGACTGAGTTGCCTGAAGTGATAGGGGTTTCTTGCTGTGCTTGTGGTGTTTGTTTGGCATATTTCTGCCTAGCTATTTCTTCTAGGATTACACCCCTAGCTTGCTCTTCCTCTTCATCAACTTCCTCATCACTCTCTTCTTCTTCTTCAACTTCCTCTAATTCTTCATCCATTTCCTTCTCTAATTCCTCATTCTCAGATTCTGTGTCATACAATTCTTCCACAATGAGCTCTATTACAACCTTCTTCTTACAGTACTTTGAATTGCTTTCTAGTCACCTTCTTCTTGGTGCTAGGTTCCTCTACCCTCTCCTTACCTTTTCCTTCTTCTTGACCTCTCTCTCTTCTTCTTCTTCACCTTCACTTCTCAATACCCAACTTGGGAATTCGGGGGCATTCACTTGGCCCACAAGATCAAAGATCTTGTCAAAGACCAATTGAAGCGGTCATGTTGATCATTCCGAAATTTCCAGATGACCTGCGCTTACGCATGTAATGCTCTTGCATTGCAGTGCGAGAGGCCTCACACATTTCTTAATTTCTCCTTCACTTCAAAGACTCAAATTACGGGGGAATTTCCTTTGTTCATTAGCGGATATTGGGACACCTTCTTTCATGCATAATTCATTAATAAGACAAGGAAAAACAGCAATCCCTTTGATTTTGTTGAGCATGCAAGAATTTCCCTAGCTATCAATCTGCTTTATGTCTACATTTCCTCAGAGAGAATTGTATCTAGTAAGATCAATCTCTCTTTGGTCATAGCATATGTATGTGATGTGGCGAGAATTGAATTGGCTATGAACAAATGCCAATTACCTAATGCATTTATCAAATAATTGCTTCTAAGCTTAATCTCATTAGGTGTAAATTTTTCCCCACATTACACAGTATAGCAATCCTATTCCTTATTTCTTCCATTTCTTTCTTAAAGGATTTGGCCACTCTATTCTCAAAATCATTTCCCATTATATTTCAGCATATAATGTTCATTTAATTTCTTGGCATGGAAATGTACAATTTTACCTCTCACCATGGAAGTGTAAGAATGTTCTCGCTCCTTCTTGTGGTGTGATTCCAAGATAGAACTCTCTCACTATGTCTTCAATGTAACCTCCTCTTGGTAGCACGAAGTGGTCCCAATTGAGATTGGCCACTGTTGACATGAATGATGGGCTAGCTTTCTTCAAATCATACCCTCTCTCGGGCAATAGATGCATGTTCGAGAGATGAACATTGTCATCATTTCTTCTTTGTTGATTCCTTGGCTTTGCCTTTCTTTAATGATGATGATCCTGCATGCATGGCTTTCTTTTCCTTACGAGGAATTCTAGCACTGCTTGCACGATGATTCTGTCTTTGATTGTTTCTTCACCATTGTGATTGCTATGAATTTCTAGGTTTTGATTGCTTGTGTGTTTTGAGAAAAATTTGGGGAAGAGAATGTGAAGAGTGGTTTGTGTTTTGGATGAGAGAAATTGTGAGATTTGCGAATGAAGGGGTATGATAACAACAAAAGGCTTTATGTTTCAGGAAGAGGAAGTTAGTGGATTTATTAGGTAGCCGTTAGCATTGCGTGTTGCGCATGCATCATGCCAAGTGTCTTGCTTTGGCTACC
Source organism: Oxytropis ochrocephala (assembly GCA_020916435.1). NCBI lineage: Eukaryota > Viridiplantae > Streptophyta > Magnoliopsida > Fabales > Fabaceae > Oxytropis > Oxytropis ochrocephala. The sequence continues at coordinate 85,591,461 of CM037094.1, forward strand.
AATGTGTCATTAATCTTGCTTAACCTTCCTGAAGCCTTATGATTCACACTTAACCAAATTTCTTCAAGTTTTTAAATTTCTGATGCAGGGCACATTTTCCTTCAATGCAGGTGCATTTGATGCATTTGCATTAGTTTCTGCATTTTCGCAAAACAACTAAAAACATAAAATTGCACAAAAATAATTAAAAACAGTGGGTTGCCTCCCATTAAGCGCTTGTTTTAAGAGTCTTGTCAGCCTGACTACCTCTTTTTGCTTAGAGATTTTGCAAATAGGTGGTGGTTTTGTCTCCACCACATGTTCACCATAGTACATTTTAACTCTCTGACCATTCACCTTGAAGACAGTATTTGAGGATTTATCAAATAAGTCTCATTGCTCCATGTGGATAAACCTTTATCAACTTAAATGGTCCTGACCACCTTGACCTTAGTTTTCCAGGAAATAGCTTCAACCTAGAGTTGTATAGCAGAACTAGTCCTCCTTCTTTCAATTCTCTTCTGTGAATTTTCTTGTCATGCCATTTCTTAGTCTTAGCTTTGTAGATTTCAGCATTCTCATAAGAGGTTTGCCTAATTTCTTCTAACTCATCAAGCTCTATCATTCTCTTTTTACCGCCTTGTTCAAATTGAAATTGAGCTTCTTGATAGCCCAATAAGATTTGTTTTCCAATTCTACAGGTAAATGGCATGCTTTTCCATAGACTAATTTGTAAGGGGACATTCCTAAGGGTGTTTTGAATCTTTGTTCTATATGCCCATAAAGCATCATCCAAATGTAAAGACCAATCTTTCCTATTTGGACTAACCATTTTTTCTAGCATTCTCTTAATTTCCTATTGGATAATGCCGCTTGTCCACTAGTTTGAGGATGGTATCTTTGTAGCTATCTTATGCTTAACTCCATACTTAGCTAGAAGGTTTTCTATGATCTTATTGCAAAAGTGTGAACCTTCATCATTAATGATAGCTCTAGGAGTTCCAAATCTAGTGAATATATTTCTTTGTAGAAACTTACTCACCGATTTAGCATCATTATTAGGTAATGCTAACGCCTCTACCCATTTGGACACATAATCAATAAGCTACTAAGATATATAAATTGCCAAAAGAGGGTGGAAAAGGTCCCATGAAATCCATGCCCCAAACATCAAATAATTCTATTTCTAAAATATTTGTTCTAGGCATTTCATGCTTATCGAAATATTCCCGCTCTTTGACATTTATCACGATATTTGACCAAAAATATGAATCTTTAAATAAAGTAGGCCAAAAATAACCAGATATGTAATACCTTATTTCTTTGTTCTAGTGCTTCCAAAGTGTCCTCCATAAGGTGCAGAATGGCAATGCGAAAAACCGCTTGTTGCTCCTCTTGGTATGCATTTCCTCATTAATTGATCGGGGCACATCTTGTAAAGGAATGGATCATCCCAATAGTATTGTTTAACCATGTGGAAGAATTTTTTCCTTTGTTGATATGTCATACTCACTGGTACTACTTTGCTTGCAAGGAAATTTACAATATCGGCAAACCATGGTGCGGAGTGCATTTGATGCTCTGCATTGCTTATAGCAAATGCGGTTTCATGTTTTGCATTGATTTGTGATTGCCAATAGTTTTCATCCTGGAAAACTCTCCTTGATTTCTTTCTCCTTGTGTACCAAGTGATTCTCCTTCAATCCTTGATAAATGGTCTGCTACTTGGTTTTCTACTCCTTTTTTGTCTCTAATTTCAAGATCAAATTCTTGTAGGAGTAAAATCCACCTTATTAGCCTTGGCTTTGCATCTTTCTTTGAAATTAGATACTTAATGGCAGAGTGATCAGTATAAACAATAATTTTAGTGCCAACTAAGTAAGATCTAAATTTTTCAAATGCAAAGACCACAGCTAATAATTCCTTTTCTGTAACTGTGTAATTCACTTGAGCTTCAATTAATGTATTGCTAGCATAATAAATGGAATGAAAGACTTTGTCATACCTTTGCCCTAGATTGCTCCTACTGCAAAGTCACTAGCATCACACATTAATTCAAATGGTCTGCGCTCAAACTGGAGTTACTATAATTGGTGCTGTCACCAATGCCTTTCTAAGCTTGTCAAAAGCTTCTATACAAGATTCATCAAAGTTAAATTCTACATCATGTTGCAGAAGCATACATAATGGTTTTGAGATTTTTGAAAAATCTTTGATAAACCTTCTATAAAAACCAGCATGGCCTAAGAAGCTCCTGATACCTTTAACTGTATTTGGTGGTGGTAGATTCTCAATGACATCAACTTTAGCTTTGTCTACCTCTAGACCTTTCTTTGAAATTCTATGTCCTAGCACTATGCCTTCTTGTACCATGAAATGGCACTTTTCCCAGTTTAAGACTAAATTTGTTTCCTCACATCTCTTGAGAATTTGTTCCAAATTTGCTAAACAAACTTGAAATGTTTCTCCAAAGATAGAGAAATCATCCATGAATACTTCCATTGATTGCTCAATGAAATCTGAGAATATAGACATCATGCATCTTTGGAATGTAGCAGGTGCATTACATAAGCCAAATGGCATCCTTCTAAAGGCAAAGGTTCCATAAGGGCATGTAAAGGTGGTTTTGTGTTGATCCTTAGGCTCAATGGCTATTTGATTATAACCTGAATAGCCATCTAGGAAACAATAGAATTCTTTCCCTGCTAGTCTATCTAACATTTGGTCTATGAATGGTAAAGGAAAATGATCCTTTTTGGTAGCTTTGTTGAGTTTTTACGTAATCCATCTGATTCTCTCCACCTGTGTGATTCTAGTTGGTATCAACTCATTCTTTTCATTGGCTATTACTTGTCACACCCCTTTCTTTGGTACACATTGGGTGGCTTACCCAAGCAACCAGCCATCGATATAGGGTATATGATTCCAAACATCTAGCCACTTAATGATTTCCTTTTCACAACCTCTTTCATAATAGGATTTAGTCTTCTTTGACTCTCTATCTTTGTTTTGGAATTTTCTTCCAAAATGACTCTATGCATGCATATAGAAGGACTAATTCCTTTGATATCTGCCATTTGCCAACCTATAGCTTTGGTATGCTTCTTGAGAGTACTAATGAGATCACTCTCCTGTTTTGATGTGAAATCAGAAGCAATGATAACAGGTAAAGTCTCATTTGTTCCTAAGAAAGCATACTTAAATTGTTCAGGCAGTATCTTCAATTCTAACTTAGGAGGTTGTTCTATTGAGGGTAAGTTCTTCTTGAGAATTGGATCCTCAAGGTTGAGTGGTTCATAAGTCCTAGCCCATACTTCTTTACAAGAGTTTTCTATTGGCAGATTTCCTTTTTCTAGTATTTCATCATCTAGCAATGCAGCTGCATCTAATGCATCTGCATTGGCTAAGTGATCATACTGTTTGTAAAATTCTTTTTCTACCAATTGATCTAGAGAGAATAAGGATGAACACTCTTACGTATCCTCCGCAGGATACTTCATAGCATTCATTACATTGAATTTTATCTCTTGATCATTCACTCTCGTAGTGAGTTCACCTTTCGCACATCAATTATGGTTTTACCGGTTGCTAGAAATGGTCTACCTAGGATAATAGGCACTTCCTTATCTCGCATCAAAGTCAAGGATAACAAAATCTACAGGGAATACAAATTTGTCTACCTTAACTAGGATGTCTTCTATGATACCTTCAGGATAGGCTATTGATCTATCTGCTAATTGAAGTGTCACAGTGGTTGGTTTTGCATTTCCTATTTCTAACTGGTCAAAAATAGATTTAGGAATCAAGTTGATGCTTGCACCTAAATCACATAAAGCTTTACTAAAGATAGGATTTTCCTATAGAAAATAGAATTGTAAAACTACCGGATCCTTCAATTTACTAGGAATCTTATTTTGCATAAGCAAACTACAATCTTCTGTCATAGCAACTGTTTCAAACTCACCTAATCTTCTTCTCTTAGTAAGCACATCCTTCATAAATTTTGCATAATTTGGCATTTGTTGGAGGGCTTCTACTAAGGGAACATTGATGTGTAATTGTTTTAGTACCTCTAAGAATTTACCAAACCGCTTCTCCTCATGTGCTTTTTTCAGGTCTTTGAGGATAAGGAGGAGGAGGGTATTCTGGTACTAACTTAGGTAGTGGACTTTGAACTTCTTGTGATGCGGGAGCACTAGATGCTTCTCGCATTGGTTTCTTTTGATTTTTGGTTTTTCTCCCTTTCTACACTTTCCTTCTCGATTAACTCTACAAGATCCTTACCACTTCTCAATGAAATAGCCTTAACCTGCTCTTTTCCTTTGGTTTGGGAAGGAAGCTTCTCAGATTTGAAGGTAAGGCACCTTGTGGCCTTTGATACAGAAAGTGTGGCTAATTGACCAACTTGATTCTCTAAGTTCTTAATGGAAGCATCTTGGGTTTGTCTAGCGCTTCTAGATTCACCTATGAATGCTTTAAGCATGGATTCTAGAGAATTCTCAGTGGTAGGTTGAGAGTTTCTTTGGTTATTCCGAAGTGGGAATCTGGTGGGTTGGTTGGTGTAGTTGGAGCAGTTCTAGGTGCAGTGCACTATTGTTGCTCCATCTAAAATTTGGGTGATCTTTCCAACCAGGATTATAAGTGTTGGAATAAGGGTTGTTATTCCTATTATAACCTACATAATTTACAGAGAGATAGGGTTGCTAGAACACTTCTCATACAAGTGACCTCCTCCACAGTACATACAACTAGGTGTGCATGGAGGTACTTGTTCTCATCTTGCAACAATGCTTTACGGTGATGATGTTTGCATTAGATGATCTTGATAGCATTGCGAAGTGAAGTTTTTCATCAAATTAGCTAGAGTGGCTACTTGAGCAGATAAAGGCGGATATATCATTGATTTCATGTACCCTCGATGGTTTCTTTTGGGCACTTACCCTCTCGAGAGGCAAACTAGAGCTATTAGTTGCTATTCTATCAATTAATTCACATGCTTCATTGTATGATGATTTAATAACACTCCACCGGATGATGCATCAAGCATTATTCGGTTTGAGGTTCTAAACCATTATAAAATGTTTCCATTTGAATAATAACAGTAAACCATGATGAGGACATTTTCTTAAAAGTTCCTTCCATCTTTCCCATGCTTCAAATAAAGACTCAAACTCTTTTTGTCTAAAAGATGTAATATCATTTCTTAACTGGCATTTTTGATAGGTGGGAAATATTTTCCTAAAAATTTTTAGCCATTTCATTCCATGAATGGATAGAGTTAGGCTCTAAAGAATTTAGCCAAGCCTTGGCTCTATCTTTCAAAGAATATGGAAATAACCTTAATCTAAATGCATTTTCACTAACACCGGTAAAATAAAATTACTACATACTTCTAGAAATTGCCTTAAATGCAAATGAGGATCTTCATGAGGAGATCCTCCAAATTGACCAATAGTTTGAAGCATTTGAAACATCATAGGCTTAAATTCAAAATGCATGGCATCAATATGAGGTCTATTTATACTAGTTTGCATGTTTTGATGATCAAAGCTGAGCATAATCCTCATAGGTCTATCTCTATCATTAATCATACCTATGTGATCCATGTGGATGAGATTTTCTCTATGAACTTCTTCTTGAGAGCATCTTGTGAAACTGGGCCTCCTCTCACCGAGTGTGACTTTGAGCTTTGTTCTTCTTCGAATGACATGTTGCAAGCTTGTTGATTTTGTTTTTCGAGTCTTAGCAATCTCACGAATTTTCTTTCTATTTACGGATCTAAACTATATTTCGAGTTCATTTACAGTTACAGTACATATACTAAGTACCATGTACTTTTGTTGACAGAAACTTTAAAAACCAGAATTTATATACAACACTAAATTACTAAATATCAGAATTTTAAAAAGAATTTACTTCAATCCCCGGCAACGTCGCCAAAAACTTGGTGCATGAAAAAGGCATACACTTGTGTGCAAGTATACACTGTCCAAAAACAAGTAGTAAAAAGATCGAACCCACAGAGATTGAAAAACTCACTTTTAAAATAATATAAAGTAATAAAGTGTAAAGTCACTAAGTAACAAAATAATTTTGGATTTTGTTTGATGATCACAACTAAGTTAGAAAGAAATCAAAGTAAAAAATGTTGATAGTGTAAAAGAGAAAAGCTAGTTGGAATGTCTTCATCAAGTAATTTACTTATAAGTGTATGATGCAGTATGTGATGCAGCTGCACTGAATGTTGTTGCATTAGCTATGTGCCTTTCGGTCACTTTCTTGAGTATCATTACAGCTCTTATGATCCTTGTTCTATGCACGATAAAAAGAAAGAGGTGTTAGCGCCAATCTTGCCTCCTAACAATTATCCAATTTGCTTAAGTGAATTCACTCTTGTATTTTAAGTACCCACAATTATCCTATGGACTATACTATCCTATGTCTAGGACTTAGCATGGTTTTCACAAAGTTTTCTTTATGTAAAACACTCACCCATATTAGTTCTTGAGTTCTTAATTGTAAGCCATGTCTGGTCATTTACAAATCTACTTATTCTAAGTGATCAAGTTCAAAATAAGTTTTGAAAAGATTATCAAGCAAGAACTAAAGTACAAACATACATACATGCAACATACTTACTTAAAAGCTCATTAAATGATTAGAACATTCCAACTAAGAAAGGTTTAGCTAACAAGAGACATTGCAAGATATATATAAACTGAATAGACCATGTTTATATATATAGAAATCACAAAAAGAGAAACAACAAGAGTAAAGTTACAAATGTTGAAAACCTTTGTATGAAGTCTTCTAGCAATGCACTAGCATTACTCCTTAGCACTATACAAACATTATGAAAATGAGTTAAGGAGGATTTATGAATTCCTTCCTCTTCCTCTAAAAATATAAAAACTAACTATGTATATTGAAATTTTGATCTAACTTATGGATTGTGATATATTTCCAAATGAAGATGTGAGGTCCTTTTATAGCCTTCAAGTGAGGTGCTTCCTTCCTTCATGTTGAAGTCATCTTGAGTGGATCATAGCTGTAGTTGCTTTCCAGAGGTTTATCCATGTTGAAATCTTTGACTAATCACATAGGGCGGTTCATTGATGTGTGAACATGTGTCCCTATGTTGGTGACTCTTCAAAGCTATGCCTATAGCTATGTGTGAATGGTAGGCGCCTACTATACAAGGTGGGATGGCATCGAGAGAACCAGCAGAGGTCATCACTTTGCATGTGGTTGCATATGAAACAGCCGCTTATTCACCAAGTAGTGCGGTTTTGATGCAGGATCGGTCTGCAGAGCATTGATGCGATTAGCATTGAGACCGCATTGAACAAAACATCAAACATACCACAATATATCCAAAATGGCCTAATAATAACTATAACCATTCAAATCACTCAAGATATCATATATCACATAAAATACTATATAAACTCTTTATTATTACTTGAAAGAGAGCAAATACTAAGTTTAAACATATGAAATACTCTATATAAAATAGAGTTATCAGTACCCCCACAGAAAAGTGAAATCCCAAAATGTCCTTCTGAAAACGTTTTTTTTTTTTTTAAAATTTGGCCAATCGTATATACACATGGGGGGTGTATATACGACCCTTACATTTGGTCATCGTATATACACCCCCCAAGGCGTATATACTCCGATCGTAATGAAACCACAGCCATTAAATCCAAAAAAAATCAAGAATCAAGTCTCCCCTAGAAGGGACTTCTTACGGGACTACGGCCTCAAAATCCCAAATTCCATCGTTTACTATTTTTTACGATTTTTTTTAATTTTTCATAGTCTCCAAAAAAATCTAAAAAAAATTCCATAGCCTTATTTTGGTTTTGTTAGATTTTTAGTGGTGTTTTTATAATTTTTTAGAGTAGTTTTGACTATTTAACGAATTTTTAGTAGTCTTTTAGTAATAAAAATTAAACGTAATATGAATGGAACTCTTCCATTTAAACGTAATATGAATGGACATCATGTCTCGGACGTCATCCTCGCTGTTGACATCCATGGTAGACCAGTAAATACCTCCATCAGTCGTTTTCGGTTTCCGATAAACGATACGAATTATCTCATGCTCGTCGTTCTCTGGTTGAACCATCCGCAGTAGTTTCTGCTTAAGAGCAGCAAATGATATGCAGTGTTTCAACCTACACGATAAAACATCTCTCCCATCGAAACCTATACCATCATCTTGCAAGATGATGCCCTGATGATCAGCGAACCCCATATTAGAATGAACGAGAGTGATGGAAGAAGGCTCGTAGTATGACATTAGCGAAGCCTGCATCATCTTCACTTGTGTTGTGTGATAGAAGGTAGTTGAATTTTTGGTGTGAAAATAGTGATGGTGGGAGTGGCTATTTATAGTTGAGGTAAAAGATTATCAACCGTTGATTTTGTCGTGCAATCCACACCGTTGATCAACTTTGAAAGTGCAATCATGACTGTTAATTTTTTTTTTACAACTTAAAAAAATAAATAATAAAACGCATCGTATATATGTCCCAAATGACATATATACGATCCTCATTTTAACCACATCGTACATATGCCCTTAAGAGGTATATACGATTAACCGTGTAATATGTAATCGTATATACTTCTCAAGGGCATATATACGATGCGGTAAAAATGAGCATCGTATATATGTCCCGAATGTCATATATATGATGGGTCTTTTTTTAAAAAACAAATACATTACAAAGGGCATTTTGGGGTTTTCAAATTTGGTGGGGGTATATGGGGATTGAGTGGGGGTATAGAAAAAACAACCCAAAAAAAAACCAATGTTGGTCCAATTACCATGCCTACTAGTGCGGTGACCCGTTTGATGGACGGGGCCAATGCTTCAGGTTCTATAGAGGGAGGAGACAATGGTTTAGCGTCACACTTTACATATTTTGGCTCAAAATTAATTTTAAATTTTGTTACAAAATTAAATTTTTTAAAATAAAATTCGTTATTAAGGAATAAACTTCGCATATTTAAACAATTAAATTTTTCACACACTAAAGTACCCAAAAAGTATACTGCATAGTGTTACACTTTATATAATTTGTTATGAAATTAATGTTCGATTTTGTTACTAAGAAATAAACTTTGCATATTTAAATAATTAAATTTTTTCAGACAGTACCGAAAAGGTACACTGTATAGCGTTACACTTTTTATAATTTGTTACGAAATTAATGTTCGATTCCAAAAATTTGATTATGGAGGTACATTTTCTATTTAATCGTAAAGTACCACTAAAATATAAAACATGAAAGAAGAGAGTGAGAGTGAGAGAGGAGAAAATGGAAATAAAAATATGAAGGGGAAAAAAGGAAGAAAAAAAAAGGGAGACAAAGTTTGGAGAACAAAAAAAAAGGGGGGGGAGGGTAGGGTAGGGGAGGGGGGTTGGGGGGGAGGGGGTAGGAGGAGAGGGGAGAGAAGGGGGTTTGGAGGGAAAGGGAGGTAATGGGGGAATTTTGGAGAGAATTGATGTAGATCCTACAAGGGAGAGACTCATTAGGATGTATATTCTTAGATTAATATGCCATATTGTCTTTGAGGACACCGACTTTCCTCTCCAGGCCACGACTTTCCTATCGTCAGGTTTTAGTGTCGTTGGTCTTCCGATCGCTAGACCATCATGATATTACTTTGATTTACTCTCCCTAAGCAAATAGTTTTAAGAAAGAATAAATTTAATTAGTTTATTCAAACAAAAAAGTCTAAAAGTAAAACAATTCAAGAAATTGAGTTTTATCTAATTATAAATTTTCTAAAATGCTAAATTTCTTCATCACCATTCACCAAACACTAATAGATTTTCTTTCCTATTTTGAACAAATAAAAAAAGGAATTAAAAAATTTAAAAAATAAAGCAAAATTTTGGTAAACTAATTGACCAAATGGGCTCTCGGGGAATGGTTTGGCAATTACAAGGTGGGTTTTTTTACCCCCACATACCACTCATCTAACCCGACATAATACTGAAAACCTCAATGTACCCTCAAAAAAACATATATTTTTTTAAAAAAACATCAATCGTATATATGTATTTAACTTATATACGACATTAAAAAAAATAGGAATCGTATATACATCAGTTAGGGTTATATACGATTTGTTAAATAACAAAGTCGTATACACCCCCACACAAACGTATATACGATTCTGTAACCAAATAAAAAATAAATAAATCATTTAAAAAAATAAAAAATTAGAAAAAAAAATTAGATATGAAAATTGACCGTCTTTTGGTTCTGTTTAGTGTATAGTTCGTTAATACGTGACAATGTTATACGTCGAGGGAATAATTTAGGCTAAAAAATCGATTTTTGGACAACCTACTCTGTTTGTAATGAAACCACAGCCATTAAATCCGGAAAAAAAAAATCAAGGATCAAAACTCCCGTAGAAATTACTTCTAACGGGACAAATGGCTCAAAATCTCAAATTTCATCGTTTACTATTTTTTATTAATTTTTTTAATTTTTCATAGTCTCCAAAAAATCTAAAAAAAATTTGCATAGCCTTATTTTGGTTTTGTTAGATTTTTAGTGGTTTTTTACAGCTTTTTGATTAGTTTTGACTTTTTAACGAATTTTTAGTAGCATTTTTGTAACTTTTTTTATAAAATTAAATAAAAAACAATTTTTTTTAAAATAACAAATCGTATATACCAAATGTGGTGGTATTACTGGTATATACGACTTGTAAAATTACAAAATCATATATACCCCCACAAATACGTATATAAGTTTTGTTTTTTAAAAAAGTCGTATATACGTATTTGTGGGGGTGTTACCTCAAAATTTCGACAGTACATTAAATGAAGCTTTAAATGGGGTGACTTCACATTTAATATTGTTTCGTGGACCATAGGTCAATATTCAAGTCAGTGCACCAGGACTTCGACAGGAAAGACAGACAAGGGCAAGGAGTGCAAGCAATCTTCGACAAGCTTAGCTCTCAAAGCCATGAAGCAAGGAATCTTCGACAAGCGAGGACACAACATTTCGACAGAGTTGGGCTCAACATTTCACATCAGCGGTTGACAACGGGTTAGTCGAAAGTGCAGAGCGACAAGGTAGTGGGCGGTTACTCTCCGTAGTTTTAGGAGGCGATTTACCTTTCCCCCACGATTGTTCCTAGGAGTATAAATACCCCTTTGTAATAGGAAACAGGGGTCACCACATTTTACAAAAACTCTGAGAAACTGATCAACTTCCAAGTCAAAGCGAAACACGAGTGAAACAGATCCTTTGTACGTGTTGGTGAACCACTTTTTCTTTCTCTCATCTTAATGCAATTTTTACTTTCTTTTTACGTTCGTTGCATGTATTGCTTTTACTTCGCTTTCAAGTTATTTCTTTCTACCATTCTCTTTTCTTACGTACTTCAAAAAACACAAACTCAATGGCAATTGTCAAAGAGATTTTCTAGTTTGATCTCACAGTCTCGATATTGAAAACTAGTGATTGTTTGCTAAAAACACCAGCAAACAAATTGGCACGCCCGGTGGGACCTTTGCCATTAATTTTGTGTCTTTTTCTATCAGTATACGTGTTTGTATGCACTTGAGGAGTGGTAGGATGGTACGCACCAATTCTAACAACGCCTCTAGTTCCAGCCCTGTGATATCACAAGTGCAAGGAACAACGGTAGATTCTGCCAATGTCAGCGTTGGAAATGTTACAGGGACTATGGCCCCAGTGACATCAATAATCGTTCCCACGATGTCAATGACCAATCTTTGGTTCGACATCGTCTATGTCCTTGCCACAAAGTATAGGACTTCCTTCTAGTCCTTATGTGGCAACAGGAAATAGTTTGGAGACACGTTTCCAGAACATGAGTCTACCACCATACCCTTTTGGGGTATATGGCATGCCTACTGGAATGCCACATGTCTCGACCTTTTCTCCTTCACACGTCTCTTACGAGGGCGCACTTGGTGAAATCCTCTTTGCATTAACCAATGCGTCCTTGTTGGCGTTAAGACAACAAGTAGACGAAAAGCAATCATGATATGGTTAATATTTCGACTCAACAAATTGGTGATGCGTGTTTAATCCTTTGATTGAACACAAATACCGATTACCAAATGTTAGCAAACCAAATGGGTAGGATTGCAGATTTCTTTGGGGCTCCTACAGGAAACAATAGGCAATTACCCAATTGTGGGAATAATGCGCCTAATACCCCACAGAGATCGGTTCATCGCCGAAGCCTGTGCGATTATGGGCGAACAACGAGGACGGGAAACCACGTCCCCGAAGTAGTTATGGTAAATCGAAACCAAAATGCCGATGAAGTTGTTCGACAAGTGCAACGGAATAACGTTTTGTGCTCAAGACAACATAGCCACTTTGGTAGAAACCATAATGGCGCAGAATGGCCTTAACGTAGGTTACACAGCCTAATTTCATATCGCCACGGTGTGAATATGTCCTACAAAAGTGCATTGCCGAGGGGTTGGAAAATCCCTAAATTCACTAAGTTTGGGGTGATACCAATGAGTCCATCTGTCGAACACATTGCCCGTGCACATGATCGAGGCGGGGACATAGCCTAAAAATGAGAGTTTGAAAATGAAATATTTTCCAAATTCTCTAACTAAGAATGCTTTTACGTGGTTTACCACTCTACCCCCTGGTTCCATATATACATGGGGGCAATTAGAAAAGGCTTTTCATGAGCAGTTCTACATGGGCCAGTCGAAAATTAGTCTTAAAGAATTGGCTAGTGTTCGACGTAAAGTGCCTGAAGCCATTGACGACTATCTGAATAGGTTTAGGCTATTAAAGGCTAGGTGTTTCACACAAGTGCCTGAGCATGAGCTTGTCGAAATGGCTGCAGGCGGCCTTGATTATTCAATCAGAAAGAAATTGGATACCTCTCATTTGAGAGACATGGCCCAGTTAGCCGATAGAGTTCGACAAGTTGAAAGGCTTAAAGAGGAAAAGGCTAGAGTGAATAAGTTCAATAGAAAAGAAAACTCAGTTGGCTTTCACAAGAAAGAAAAGATAGCCTATGTCGATGAGCAATTCGACTTTGCGTTTAGTGATGTCGAATCTGAGGAGATAGACGTGGCTGAACTTAAGCCTGGTCCTCCCTATGCCTGTAAATTATTAAGGCCTGCAAATGGGAATAATCCCGTGGAGCCAAAGAATGATAGATTTGTGCCTAAGACATACACTTTTGATGTTACTAAATGCGATGAAATCTTTGATTTATTAGTAACTGATGGCCAAATCATAGTGCCAAATGGTTCGAAAGTTCCTCCTCTCGAAGCAGAGGAAGAAAAAGGGTTATTGTAAGTTTCATAATTTTTTGGGACATACAACCGACCGTTGTGTTGTTTTTTCGAGGACATGGTTGTAAAGCAATCGAAGAAGGGAGGCTCAAATTTGGGGACAAGAAGAATAAAGCACCTATGCAAATCGACGCTGACCCACTTCATCAAGTGGAGGCTATGTACGCAGAACCAGTTGAGATGAATATCAATATGGTGGATGCAAAAATGGTGGATTCTCCAAAGCCTATCAAACCTTCTGTTGACAAACTCAAAAGTGTTGTGCAAAAGGTCTGTCTTTGCACAACATGTCACTCGGAAGGATATAATGAGAAGGTACAATCTGTGTACCCCAAAGCTGAGGAAGAGTTGATAGACTTCCTGAACAGGTGTAAACTGAGAAACTCTGAGGTCATGTTGTGCCCAAGGTGTAGTGCTGTGTTCGATAAGGAGGCAGCTAAAAGTGTCGAATGCTGTGAGGTTCGACAACCTCTAAAAAGGAAATGGCCAGACAAGAGGCCAAATTTTAGCTTTAAAAGAGGAGACCTTCCTTACAAGGTCAAAAGTTCGAACAAGGCTTCGACAAGCAAACCACAGTTTGCTGGCAAGAGCGCAGTCAAGAAGGAATTCGTGTTATCTGCCTCTGCTAAGCCATTTATTCCAAGAGCAGATCTCTCCAACGAAAAGTGGATACATGCTGGGTGTAGACACTATAGGAATGCTGCTCAGAATGCTGAAACGGTCAAGCCAAGTACAAGTGAGGCCGCAAAATATAATTATAAGAATAATCATAAAGGGAAGAATCCCATGACTAAGACCCAATGGCGTCGTTATCGGCCATTTCGAAGAAGAAGGCGAAGATTTGTCGCTTTTCGACGAGAAAACGCCAGAAGGTTCAAAAACGGCTAAGAGTATGACCTCTAGAGCCGTGGGAACGACGAAGGTAAACATAGGTGCTGCCAATCAGGTAAAGGTTGGGAATAAGGCTAAGGGAAAATCTATTGTGATAGAGGAACCTAGGAGGCCTGCATTGGAGAGAATTTTTCCTCCGTTAACATCATTGAAGAAGAAAAGCGCTTCGTTCGACATGGATGAAGACGTTACTTCGGATTTGAAGACTCGAAGCGATTTCGACGCGTCATCCGCAGCGTGGTGTCCATTACGCTAGTGAGTATGACGCCGATTCTGATGCAAATGATGTCGAAGAAGACTTCATTGGAGATATGGCTAATCACAAGCCAATGTGCTATTATGTAATGAACAAACGTGCGTCGAAGAAGCGGATGGCCACTTTCGAAAGGCAGACGGAAGCATGCAACACCATCCAAGCCCTCAGACGCCCAAGCCAAAGTTAATGGTGTGGGTGTCAATAAAATATTGGTCGATGGAGGTGCTGCTGTTAATCTGATGCCTCAAGCAATGCTGCAGACAATAGGGATGTATGATACAGACCTTAGGCCCCATAATATTGTGTTGACTAATTATGAGGGTAAATCTGGCCGGTCTTTGGGGGCCGTTGAAGTGGAAGTGGTGGTAGGAACTGTCAGAAGGACTACCATGTTCTTTGTCATCGCTTCGAAAGCAAGCTATAATCTGCTCCTTGGGAGAGAGTGGATACATGGAGTAGGAGCTTGATAACTCATATTTATATGAGTTATTTATACTCACTCACGAATAAATCATGCAAGTTCTCTAGCAATACAAGGTTTAATTAATTAGTTTTATAAAAGATTTCTGAGTTTAAGTGAATAAGAGTTTTAATAGATAAATCTGTGCATTTAGGCACCAAGTGGTGCCCTTGAGAGCGTTTTGATGCTTTTTGTGCTTGTGCAGGAAATTCAGTGTTGAACGTTACCACGTCCCTCACCACGTCTACCAAAGTGCAGTGAACAAGGGGAAAGATCTTAATTTTGGCGCTAAGCAATGATAGTCAAAGATACAAAAGTCGAAGATCTTCTATTCCCCATAAGTCGACACGCAGAGATACAGCGTAGCGTTGAGCGAGGTCGTCGGGAGAAGATGGGAAAGCAGGCTTGGTAGGTGAGTTAGTGACATCAGCACGCGTAAGCAAGGTGGCTATTTAATGAAGGCTCAGCTCTCTCTCAAGGCATCACCTATCACCTACCACGACCACAATCATCATCTCTTCCATACACCTTCAGAAACACTTCATCTCCATCCCCCCACTAAACTCAGAATTAGTTTTGTAAAGAAGATCTGGAAACAGACTTCTGTATTTTGCTTGTCACGAACTTAGTATTTATTTTCGCATTTTGTAAAGCTCGGACGTTGTAACGTCTATACAAATGATATATGCTTAAAAGTTACTTAGGTGTATCTTTTACATCAAGTTCTTTTTCATTATGTATGGTATTAGGATTTTAAATCCTTTTCATTCTGTAAAGATGCTCAGCATGAGCTAAACACTTTGTAGTTGAGTTGTTGATTTGCTTTTAATGAATTTCTAGCTAATGTTATGAAGTGTTAACGTTGCCCGTTTTAATTCTTTGCGTAATAATATTTTCAAAACTTGTTTTGAGGTTGGCCTCTTAAAATGGGTAGATTCATAGTGTACAGGACATGGTCTATGAAAAGAAATCAAAGATTTATATGAGCGAACAATGCACTAAAGACATTTAGGCATCTTTATCTAAGTCTAGACATAGAATAGATAATAGTTCATAGAACATTCTTTGTGGGTACTTAAAATACAGAGTGGGCCTATTTAGAACCTAGACATAGGATTTCTTGTACTTGAAACTCGGCGTTTTGTCTTTGAAAAGCATAGCTCTTTTGCTATCAGCGTTCGGACGTGGCCACGTCTACACAGTTAACTTTTGAGCGTCATAACGTCTAAAGCGTTATAACGTCCGGCTAGGAAGGATTTATCTGCATGCAACAACTCAACTCATCTCTCATCCATATTCACAACCAATTTTAGTTTCCTTGTCTTGTTTAAATCTTTAGCTTTAAAACCAACTCTTATTGTCGATTTGTCACTTGATTCTCTTGTGTTTTGAAACTTGAACTTTGAAAGCTTATCAATCCTCGTAGGAACGATCTCTTACTTAAATCCACTTTATTACTTTATGCGATGTGTATACTTGCACTATAATTGCGAAAATCCATACTATTACACAAACGCGAACAAGTTTTTTGGCGCCGCTGTTAGGGATTGTAGTGATTTTCATTGTTCAAAGTATTAAAACACAATTTGAAGGAATTTTCTTGTGTTGTTTCTTTGTTTCGTGTTTGAGCAGTAGACGCGTTTAAACGTATGCTTAGTTCGACTCAAGCTCTAGTTCAATCGAACCAAGTAGTGAATCACGAACTGAGTTTGATCCGAACTCGAAAGAACTTTCGGATAACTAAGGAGACAACAAAGGTTAAGAAGAAGAAAGCAAAGCAACAACAAGAACAACACCCAACCATGTCGAACATAACACTGGTTCTAGAGGTGGACATACACCAAGAGGAGTCAGAGGACAAGGTCTTGGACCACAAACTCATTACAGAGACAATAGTTGTTGATGATGAACACTACCAAAGGCAAGAACTCATCAATGCGGGACCACAAGATATGGTCAATGATGGGATAGGCCTATGCGTGATTATGCCGCGTGCTCAATCCTCGCTCATTTACAAAGCAGGCATTGCAAGACCAACCCTTCATCATCGCCACTTTGAGTTCAAGCCCATGATGTTCCAAATGCTGCAGACTGCAGGCCAATTTGGAGGTTTCCCTCAAGAAGATCCATATTCTCACCTGAGACAATTTCTGGATGTGTGCAGCAACTTTATCATCCCTGGAGTGTCAGAGGATGCATTTAGATTGAAACTCTTCCCATACTCACTCAAGGATAAGGCTAAAAATTGGCTGAATTCCTTGGAGCCAAATTCAATTCATACTTGGGATGAGCTAGCAGAGAAGTTTCTGGCCAAATATTTCCCTCCTAACAAGAATGCTAAGCTGAGAAATGATATCACTTCCTTCAAACAAAGGGAAGGGGAATCACTATTTGAAGCTTGGGAGAGGTGGAAGGAATTACTAAGAATGTGCCCTCACCATGGCATTCCTGTGGTGATCCAAATGGAGACGTTTTATAATGGCCTAGATCAACCTACAAGATTGATACTTGATGCTTCATCAGGTGGTGTCATTCTAAACATGTCCTTTCTCGAGGCATGCAAGCTCATTGATGAAATAGCCACCCACAACTCTCATTGGCCATCCGATAGATTTACTCCAGGAAGAAGGCGGTGTTCATGAGATAAGTGAAGTAATCGCTCTTTTCGCTCAAGTGGCTACCCCGACCAACATGATCAAAACTTTGAGTACTTCAAACGTGGCCACGTCGAGAAGCGGTATTGCAGTGATTGAACCTACCCGATCTGGTGGAATAGTGTGTGTTTATTGTGAAGAAGGGCATGTGTATGTATGAGTGTCCCTACAACCTCAATCAGTAAACTTTGTCTCTCGGAACAAAGGAAATGGCCCCTACTCCAACTCCTACAATTCAAATTGGAGAAATCATCCAAATTTCAGTTGGAGAAACAACAATGCAATCGAATACCAAAGAACAATGCTCCTGCAATACCTCCAGATTCCCTCCTCAAGAACAACAGAGGAGAGCGGTATGTGCGAGAATAACAACAATAGCGGTTTGGAAGCCATGATGAAGAACTTCATAAGTGATTGCAAGACAACCCTTCAAACTCATGAGTCTTCAATTAAAACTCGGAAAATCAAATTGGACAGATAGCTTTCACTACTCACTCAAACCGAAGCAGAATGGATCTCTTCTTCTACACATGTGAAACACCGTCATCATCAACCCCTAATGGTAATAATGGGGTAAATGGTCGAGTAAATGCAATTTCTTTAAGAAGTGGTACTGAATATCACGAACCAACTATGCTGTGGAAGAAGAATTACAGGAGAAGCAAAAAGAAGTGCGAAGAGAAAGAGAAAAAAAAAGGGAAAGAAGCAAGCACAAGTGGTGTGAAGGATATTCCAGACGTTACAACGTCTAATTTTGAACCAGGAATCAATAATGTACCTAGGCTTGTACCTGAGTATCCTCCTCCACCATACCCTCAAAGATTGAAGAAGGCCCATGAAGATAAGCGATTCAAAGCAAGTTCATGGAAATGTTAAAACGATTACACATCAACCTTCCTTTGGTTGATGCTTTACAGCAGATGCCAAATTATGCCAAGTTCTTGAAGGACATCATCACCAAAAGGAGAAGGCTAGGGGAGTTTGAAACTGTTGCTTTAACTGAAGAATGTAGTTTAATTATGCAGAATAAACTTCCTAGAAAACTCAAGGATCCTGGCGACTTTACTATACCATGCTCCATTGGAGATTTTTACATTGGCAAAGCATTATGTGACTTGGGAGCAAGTATCAACTTGATGCCCAAGTCCATTTATGACAAACTTGGTATAGGAACTGCTGGCCTACCTCTTTAAGCTTAACTTTAGCCGATAAAAGTAGAGTTTATCACGAAGGCATACTAGAAGATGTTTTAATTAAGGTTGACAAGTTTGTGTTTCGGTGGATTTTGTTATTTTAGATTTTGATGCAGATAAAGAAGTTCCCATCATTTTGGGGAGACCCTTCTTAGCTACTGGAAGGACAATCATTGATGTGCAGAAAGGAGAATTAATCATGAGAGTCAATGACCAAGAAGTCAAGTTCAACGTCCTCAATGCTCTCAAATATCCAGATCCTAGCACAGAGGAATGTTCGTACGTGGTTGCCATTGATCATATGGTTCAGAAACAATTCAACAAGGATAATGATCATTTGAAGAAAATTCTGGGCAGCAATGAAATACACGAATTATTGGCAGAAGAAGATGTTCCTCTCAGGCGTCGTAACGTCGCTGCTGCGAGCGTGGCCACGTCCCGAGCCCCGCACCAAAGTCTTGGACAAAGAAGTATGAATCTTTAGGCCAAGAGGAGTCAAATCTGAAGAAGAATGTGCCCTCCATTAAAAAGCCACCTACTTTGGAATTAAAGGTGTTGCCTGATCACTTAAAGTATGTCTTCTTAGGGGAAAATGATTCCCTGCCTGTGATCATTTCTTCCAAGCTCACTCAAGAGCAGGAAGATGATCTCATTACTACCCTGAAGAGACATAAAAAGACAATTGGTTGGCAAATGGCAGACATCAAGGGTATCAGTCCCACGATCTGCATGCATAGAATAGTCTTGGAGGAGAATGCCAAGAATAGCATTGAAGGGCAGAGGAGATTGAACCCCATAATGAAGGAGGTAGTGAAGAAAGAAATCATCAAATGGTTGGATGCAGGAATCATTTACCCTATTAGTGACAGCTCCTGGGTGAGTCCAGTTCAGTGTGTACCCAAAAAAGGAGGGGTTACTGTGGTGACTAATGAGAAAAATGAGCTAATTCCAACAAGGACAGTAACAGGTTGGAGGATATGCATGGACTACAGAAAGTTAAACAAAGCAACTAAGAATGATCATTTCCCTCTTCCATTTATTGATCAAATGCTAGACAGGCTCGCAGGCAGAGATTTCTACTGTTTCCTTGATGGTTACTCAGGCTACAACCAGATAGCTATAGCACCTGAAGATCAAGAAAAGACAACATTCACTTGTACCTATGGTACCTTTGCTTTCAGAAGGATGCCATTTGGACTGTGCAATGCTCCTGCAACATTTCAAAGATGCATGATGGCCTTATTTTCTGATTTTATTGAGAATTCCATGGAGGTTTTTATGGACGATTTCTCAGTCTATGGAGATTCGTACAAAGGATGCCTGGATAATTTGGAAGGAGTTCTGATAAGGTGTGAAGAAACCAATCTAGTGCTCAATTGGGAAAAATGCCATTTCATGGTACAAGAAGGAATAGTATTGGGGCACAGAATATCAAAGAAAGGGTTAGAGGTGGACAAAGCAAAGATTGATGTTATTGACAAGCTACCTCCACCCACAACTATCAAAGGAGTCAGAAGTTTCTTAGGACATGCAGGGGTTTCTGAAGATTCATCAAAGATTTCTCAAAGATTTCAAAACCTTGTGTCTCATGTTGCAACGTGACCACGTCTTCAATTTTGATGAGCAATGTCATGAAGCTTTCAACAAATCAAGATCGCTGCTGTAAGTAATGACTCCGAGTAATAGTCACTCCGCATTGGTCCAAACCATTTGAGTTGATGTGTGATGCTAGTGATTATGCCGTAGGGGCTGTATTGGGGCAAAGGTATGGAAAAAATTTTCATTCTATTTATTATGCTAGTAAAACCTTAGATGATGCCCAATTGAATTATCTTTGTGGATCAAAAAAGAACTCTTGGTCGTTGTGTTTGCATTTGATAAGTTTAGATCATACTTAGTGGGTGCAAAAGTTATTGTTTTCATCGATCATTCAGCCATTAAGTACTTAATTTCTAAAAAGATGCAAAGCCAAGACTTATTAGATGGGTTCTCCTCCTCCAAGAATTTGACTTGGAAATTCGTGACAAAAAGGGGGTGGAGAACCAAGTTCTTCGATCATCTTTCTAGGCTTGAGAATGTTGATGCAGCATGGTGAAAAGGATATACAAGAAAAATTTCTGATGAGAGACTATTGTTAGTAGCCTCGATGGTGAAGGCGTGGCCACGTCTATGACACTTTCGTCAAGCGTCATAACGCCCGATACTATCGCTCCATGGTATCCGACATAGTTAACTTCCTTGTTAGCAAAATTGTGCTGTAGGATTCAACTATCGCCAGAAGAAGAGGTTCTTCCACACTATAAAGCACTATTTAGGATGAACCATATTTGTACAAATTATGTCCAGATCGGTTACTAAGAAGATGCCTAGGCGAGGAAGAGCAACTCCATGTCTTCGCAACAATGTCATTCAAAGACCTTATGGTGGACATTTTGGAGGTACTAAAGCAGTGCAAAGGTCCTACAATCAAAGCTACTATTGGCCAACATTATCGAGAGATGCACATGAGCTGGTTAGGAGATGTGACAAGTGCCAAAGAACAGGAAACATATCAAGCAAGCAAGAGATGCCACTCACAAACATTCTGGAAGTTGAATTGTTTGATGTATGGGGAATGGACTTCATGGGACCATTTCCTATGTCCCATGGAAATCTCTACATTCTGGTAGCTGTGGATTACGTGTCAAAGTGGGTTGAAGCAGTGGCATTACCAAACAATGAAGCTAAATCAGTTAGCAAGTTCCTGAAAAAGAATATATTCACAAGGTTTGGTACTCCAAGGGCCATAATCAGTGATGAAGGCTCTCATTTTTGCAATAAGTTAATTGAGAACCTCCTGGCCAAGTATGGAGTGAAACACAGAATTGCTACAGCTTATCACCCCCAAACCAAAGGGCTGCTTCGAAATATCCAACAGGAGATCAAAAGAATACTTGAGAAGATGGTTGGTCCCAACAGAAAGGAGTGGTCATTACACTTGGATGATGCCTTTGTGGGCCTACGAGCAAAGATACAAAACACCATTGGGCATGTCTCCGTACAAGCTAGTTTATGGAAAGGCTTGTCACCTGCCAATTGAGCTCCAACATAAGGCTTATTGGGCATTGAAACAATTAAATTTGGATCATGCAAAAATTTGGTGAGAGCAAGGTCATTCTGATTAAATGAGCTAGAAGAGTTTAGACACCATGCCTATGAAAGCTCAAAGAATGTACAAGGAAAAGACCAAGAAATGGCATGATCAAAGAATTCAAAGAAGAGAACTGATAGAAGGACAGCAGGTATTGCTATTTAATTCAAGGCTGAAATTGTTCCCAGGAAAGTTGAAGTCAAGGTGGTCAGGCCCATTCAAATTAATGAAGATGTATCCTCATGGTGCCGTGGAATTATTTGATGAAAAGACAAACACCATGTTCAAAGTCAATGGCCAACGTGTGAAACAATATCATGGAGAACATGTGGAGAGGGACAAGATTCAAATGTCCTTCAACAATTCTTGAATAAAAGAGACAAAAGTCTGGCTGAAGACTCTTAAAGCAAGCGCTCTTGGGAGGCACCCCAAGGATTTTTAACTTTTCTGTGGCTTTTTAATTGTTGTGTTGCAGGAATAAGTGTTGAAGAAAGGAGAAAGGAAAAAAGGGGCAGACGTCGTAACGTCTCAGAAAACATTAGACGTGGGCACGTCTGAGCAGTCAAGGCAGATTTAAATGAAGTCAAAGGCGTAAGTGATGACGTGTCAGAAATGATTTCCCTCTGCAAAAACGAACGTGGTGACTGACCACGACGTCATCTCCTTCCCCTACTTGTCTAATCAACGGTTACTTTTCTCCATTACTCCACTCTACCATTTCTCAACTCCCCATAACCACTTCCCCATAAAAATCTAACCATTCACCACCATTCCACCACCTGCAACCTCTTTCTAACCTCTCTCTCTCTGAACCAAATTCTCCCATCCCTTTCTCTGAAAACCTAAAATTTCCAGAAATCCCCCATTTCCTTCCAAACATTTTCTGCGCAAACACCATGACTAAAGTGAAGCAATCCGCCACCAAATCCTCTGGGAAAGGCAAGCATGCTGACCTAAGTTCATCCTCAGCCCCCATCCCTGAAACACCAAACCCATCCAAAAAGAAAGCCCTACTTCCTGAAAGGGGTTTCAGTCAAGAAAGCCCCAATCCTAATTTTCTCGCAACCGTCGCAGCGTTGGGTTGGCAGAAATTTGTGATGCACAGAAAGGAGTATATTGCTACTCTGGTTCACGATTTCTACAAGGGGATCGTTGAAAGGCCTGAAGGAGAGCCATCCATTGTCTCAAAGGTGCGAGGAGAGGAAGTAAAGTTTGGGGTCAGAGTCATCAATGATTATTTTGGGTTAGGATACTATGGCAAAGTTGTGGAGACCAAACAGAAGAACTATGGATTGGCTGAAATGGATGCCATTAAGGATAGGATATGTGTTGAAGGTGCTGTCTAGGAAAGAAGAGGTGAACATGGGAGCGAGTTCAAAATAATGAAGAAATACCTTTGTTGGTTCCATTTCATAAGGCACTGCTTAATTCCTACCTCTCACACATCATGGGTTGACAAGGAGAGAATGATTGTGATTGATGCAATCATGTCCAGAGACAAAGTGGAGGTTGGGAAGTTGATCAACCGCGAGCTCAACAAATGGAAGAACAGGAAGGATGGATATTTGTACTTCCCTTGTATGATAACTGATCTGTGCATGGAGGCAGGAGTGGAGATAGAGGCCTCAGAGCTTAGGGAGCAACCTCAAGGCCCTTTTCAACAAAATTTCACCTAGGGTGAAATCGCAAGTCGCTGAAGTTCTGTTGATGCTCGACGTTACAACGCGTGCGGAGGAAAAACAGAACTCCCCGCCAAGTTTATCAAAGAACAATTTGAGTGGCAAAAGAAGGTATTTGCCTGTGTCTAAGGGAAAGAAAGGTTGAGGAGCCTGTATTGCACGAGTGGATGCGGGAAGAAAATGAAGATGATGTTCCATTGTCTACAATCCAAAGGAGAGCTGTCAAGAGAGAAAGGGCAAAGCGAGCGAGAAGCCCACCAAAGAAGCAGAGCCCAGCAAAGAAACAAAAGAAGGTAAGTAGTGAGGAAGATTTTAATTCTGATGATTTAGATGATATTTCTGATTGTGATGCAGAGGAATCAAAGAGAGTAAGCATGGAAGTGATTAGTGAGGAGGAAGAGGAGGAGAGCCACGAGGAAAAGGAAGCTCAAGTGAAAAGACTGTGAGTGAATCCCCACCAAATCAAACAAACAAAGAGCAAGCCCAAACAAAATCCAAAGAAGCTAGCCCCAAACCACCATCCCCACAAGCCACACAACCACCACCTTCACCAAAAGAAACTTCCACCCATGACCAAAACACACCTAAGACCCCACAATCCAAAGCTCAAGACCAACCAACCCCACAACCACCCCCACCCCAACCTGAACCTCAAAAACAACCTCACCCGAGAAACCGGACGTGGCGACGTGCGAGCCAACAAACACGTAAAGCAACCCAGTACCAACCCATCAGCCCACCCAAAAAGACAAGAGTGAAAAGTGCACTCACGTACAACCCCTTTGGAAGAAAGAAAAGGCAAGAGCTAGCAGCTGAGTCAAAACAAGCGCAAAGGAGCGAAGAAAAAGAGGAAGTTGTAGCCCCCACAACAATAAGGCCAAAGCTTCCGGTGAAGAGAAAAGCTCAAGGTGCTTTGCAGTGGAAACTCGCATCGCTACTTAGTGCAAAGCATTTGTTGCCACTAGTGTTTCGAACAACCCTTCCCGCTATTCTTTGAAGCGCCTACTGCACGCCGTAACGTCTCGCCAAAAAGAGGTTGCGAGCCAAACTTGCGTAAATGCAAGTCAATAATGAAAGAGAAGCCGCCATGGAGAGAGTAAGGCAAAGAAGCAATGGAGGAGGCCACTCGTAAAACCGGCGAGCACTGTTGAAGCAAGCCGAGGGACGATTCTTTGGAATTGGAGGATCATCCACAGACGTGGCAACGTCTAAAGAGCCGAGGTGGAAAAAGCCCGTGTGATCCCCAACGATCCAATGCAATTTAACCTCTTGATTTGGCAATGAGAATGTGGGAGGAAGCTAAGAAGAGAGTTGCAGCTGCGTCAAGTGTTGCTGATGTAAGTGTGGGAGCCAGTTCAAAAGAAAAAGAGTCTGAGGAGACAACAACAACTACCATAGCTGAGCAAGCAGGAGTGAAGGTCAAGAAAGAGAAGAAGGAAAAGAAGAAAGGTGAAGGTCAGCAGAGTATCCACGGACAAAGCGGAAGGCTTAGAGTGCAGTGCAAAGCAAAACAAGTAAGTCCCCCATTTAATTTCAAAAGTAGTTGTAGTTTTTACTTTGTTTGTTTTTGTTCTTAGTTTTAATTTTAGTTGAACCTTCAGTAGTTTTATTTCATGATCTGAATGAGACCCCCCTTTTAAAAAAAAAAAAAAAAAAAAAAATCATGCTGTTTATCTTTAAGCAGTGGGGACACTGCTCAACTTTAAGTGTGGGGGGGGGGGGGGATCTCAATGTTTTAAGTTTGTTCTGTGTGTAATCAAATGCAAAAGCAATTTCTGTTCTTACTCTGTCAAGCATGAAAATAACTCTCTTTGGGCTAAAGACAGTGAAAATGTGTGTGTGAGTAGCCTATGCATGATTAGATGGAAAGAATTGATTGCTGCTCCTACACAAGCTCTGTTTTTAAGAAAGAATTTAGCTAGCTAGGGAATATTTTGTGCTAAAGTTAGTTTTGGTGAACTATGGTGAGAGTAAAACTTGATTAAAAACCTAGAATAGCAGTAGAAGCTAAGTTTGGGGGTGAATCAAGTCGTACTAAGGCTGGGTGCAAAGACTATAGGATGGTTAAGTGCAGGTGTAGTGTGAGTGCAACGTTGTAACGTCTACCCGTAACGTTATAACGTCTGCCGTGTGTGTTGTGTAGTGTGTTCAGACGTTGCAACGTCTCACCCATAAACGTGGTAACGTCTATTCCCAAAAATACCAAAAAGAGTGTGTTGTTACAAATAAGTGGAAAATCCACATGTATACTAAGTACCATGTACTTTTGTTGACAGAAACTTTAAAAACCAGAATTTATATACAACACTAAATTACTAAATATCAGAATTTTAAAAAGAATTTACTTCAATCCCCGGCAACGTCGCCAAAAACTTGGTGCATGAAAAAGGCATACACTTGTGTGCAAGTATACACTGTCCAAAAACAAGTAGTAAAAAGATCGAACCCACAGAGATTGAAAAACTCACTTTTAAAATAATATAAAGTAATAAAGTGTAAAGTCACTAAGTAACAAAATAATTTTGGATTTTGTTTGATGATCACAACTAAGTTAGAAAGAAAGCAAAGTAAAAAATGTTGATAGTGTAAAAGAGAAAAGCTAGTTGG
Organism: Oxytropis ochrocephala; assembly: GCA_020916435.1. Taxonomy (NCBI): domain Eukaryota; kingdom Viridiplantae; phylum Streptophyta; class Magnoliopsida; order Fabales; family Fabaceae; genus Oxytropis; species Oxytropis ochrocephala. The sequence goes on from CM037094.1 coordinate 85,617,649, forward strand.
AATGTCTTCATCAAGTAATTTACTTATAAGTGTATGATGCAGTATGTGATGCAGCTGCACTGAATGCTGTTGCATTAGCTATGTGCCTTTCGGTCACTTTCTTCAGAGTATCATTACCAGCTCTTATGATCCTTGTTCTATGCAGTAAAGAAAGAGGTGTTAGCGCCAATCTTGCCTCCTAACAATTATCCAATTTGCTTAAGTGAATTCACTCTTGTATTTTAAGTACCCACAATTATCCTATGGACTATACTATCCTATGTCTAGGACTTAGCATGGTTTTCACAAAGTTTTCTTTATGTAAAACACTCACCCATATTAGTTCTTGAGTTCTTAATTGTAAGCCATGTCTGGTCATTTACAAATCTACTTATTCTAAGTGATCAAGTTCAAAATAAGTTTTGAAAAGATTATCAAGCAAGAACTAAAGTACAAACATACATACATGCAACATACTTACTTAAAAGCTCATTAAATGATTAGAACATTCCAACTAAGAAAGGTTTAGCTAACAAGAGACATTGCAAGATATATATAAACCTGAATAGACCATGTTTATATATATAGAAATCACAAAAAGAGAAACAACAAGAGTAAAGTTACAAATGTTGAAAACCTTTGTATGAAGTCTTCTAGCAATGCACTAGCATTACTCCTTAGCACTATACAAACATTATGAAAATGAGTTAAGGAGGATTTATGAATTCCTTCCTCTTCCTCTAAAAATATAAAAACTAACTATGTATATTGAAATTTTGATCTAACTTATGGATTGTGATATATTTCCAAATGAAGATGTGAGGTCCTTTTATAGCCTTCAAGTGAGGTGCTTCCTTCCTTCATGTTGAAGTCATCTTGAGTGGATCATAGCTGTAGTTGCTTTCCAGAGGTTTATCCATGTTGAAATCTTTGACTAATCACATAGGGCGGTTCATTGATGTGTGAACATGTGTCCCTATGTTGGTGACTCTTCAAAGCTATGCCTATAGCTATGTGTGAATGGTAGGCGCCTACTATACAAGGTGGGATGGCATCAGAGAACCAGCAGAGGTCATCACTTTGCATGTGGTTGCATATGAAACAGTCGCTTATTCACCAAGTAGTGCGATTTTGATGCAGGATCGGTCACAGAGCATTGATGCGCTTAGCATTGAGACCGCAGATGAACAAAAACATCAAACATACCACAATATATCCAAAATGGCCTAATAATAACTATAACCATTCAAATCACTCAAGATATCATATATCACATAAAATACTATATAAACTCTTTATTATTACTTGAAAGAGAGCAAATACTAAGTTTAAACATATGAAATACTCTATATAAAATAGAGTTATCGCACTCTACGTAAAAGTGAAATCCCAAAATGTCCTTCTGAAAACGTTTTTTTTTTATTTAAAATTTGGCCAATCGTATATACACATGGGGGGTGTATATACGACCCTTACATTTGGTCATCGTATATACACCCCCCAAGGCGTATATACTCCGATCGTAATGAAACCACAGCCATTAAATCCAAAAAAAATCAAGAATCAAGTCTCCCTAGAAGGGACTTCTTACGGGACTACGGCCTCAAAATCCCAAATTCCATCGTTTACTATTTTTTACGATTTTTTTTAATTTTTCATAGTCTCCAAAAAAATCTAAAAAAAATTCCATAGCCTTATTTTGGTTTTGTTAGATTTTTAGTGGTGTTTTTATAATTTTTTAGAGTAGTTTTGACTATTTAACGAATTTTTAGTAGTCTTTTAGTAATAAAAATTAAACGTAATATGAATGGAACTCTTCCATTTAAACGTAATATGAATGGACATCATGTCTCGGACGTCATCCTCGCTGTTGACATCCATGGTAGACCGATAAATACCTCCATCAGTCGTTTCGGTTTCCGATAAACGATACGAATTATCTCATGCTCGTCGTTCTCTGGTTGAACCATCCGCAGTAGTTTCTGCTTAAGAGCAGCAAATGATATGCAGTGTTTCAACCTACACGATAAAACATCTCTCCCATCGAAACCTATACCATCATCTTGCAAGATGATGCCCTGATGATCAGCGAACCCCATATTAGAATGAACGAGAGTGAGAAGAAGGCTCGTAGTATGACATTAGGAAGCCTGCATCATCTTCACTTGTGTTGTGTGATAGAAGGTAGTTGAATTTTTGGTGTGAAAATAGTGATGGTGGGAGTGGCTATTTATAGTTGAGGTAAAAGATTATCAACCGTTGATTTTGTCGTGCAATCCACACCGTTGATCAACTTTGAAAGTGCAATCATGATCGTTAATTTTTTTTTACAACTTAAAAATAAAAATAATAAACGCATCGTATATATGTCCCCAAATGACATATATACGATCCTCATTTTAACCACATCGTACATATGCCCTTAAGAGGTATATACGATTAACAGTGTAATATGTAATCGTATATACTTCTCAAGGGCATATATACGATGCAGAAAAATGAGCATCGATATATGTCCCAAATGTCATATATATGATGGGTCTTTTTTTAAAAACAAATACATTACAAAGGGCATTTTGGGGTTTTCAAATTTGGTGGGGGTATATGGGGATTGAGTGGGGGTATAGAAAAAACAACCCAAAAAAAAACCAATGTTGGTCCAATTACCATGCCTACTAGTGCGGTGACCCGTTTGATGGACGGGGCCAATGCTTCAGGTTCTATAGAGGGAGGAGACAATGGTTTAGCGTCACACTTTACATATTTTGGCTCAAAATTAATTTTAAATTTTGTTACAAAATTAATTTTTTTAAAATAAAATTCGTTATTAAGGAATAAACTTCGCATATTTAAACAATTAAATTTTTCACACACTAAAGTACCCAAAAAGTATCTTTGCATAGTGTTACACTTTATATAATTTGTTATGAAATTAATGTTCGATTTTGTTACTAAGAAATAAACTTTGCATATTTAAATAATTAAATTTTTTCAGACAGTACCGAAAAGGTACAGTATAGCGTTACACTTTTTATAATTTGTTACGAAATTAATGTTCGATTCCAAAAATTTGATTATGGAGGTACATTTTCTATTTAATCGTAAAGTACCACTAAAATATAAAACATGAAAGAAGAGAGTGAGAGTGAGAGAGGAGAAAATGGAAATAAAAATATGAAGGGGAAAAAAGGAAGAAAAAAAAAGGGAGACAAAGTTTGGAGAACAAAAAAGGGGGGGTAGGGTAGGAGGGGGGTTGGGGGGGGGGTAGGAGGAGAGGGGAGAGAAGGGGGTTTGGAGGAAAGGGAGGTAATGGGGAATTTTGGAGAGAATTGATGTAGATCCTACAAGGAGGAGAGACTCATTATGATGTATATTCTTAGATTAATATGCCATATTGTCTTTGAGGACACCGACTTTCCTCTCCAGGCCACGACTTTCCTATCGTCGGGTTTTAGGGTCGTTGGTCTTCCGATCGCTAGACCATCATGATATTACTTTGATTTACTCTCGCTAAGCAAATAGTTTTAAGAAAGAATAAATTTAATTAGTTTATTCAAACAAAAAAGTCTAAAAGCAAAACAATTCAAGAAATTGAGTTTTATCTAATTATAAATTTTCTAAAATGCTAAATTTCTTCATCACCATTCACCAAACACTAATAGATTTTCTTTCCTATTTTGAACAAATAAAAAAAGGAATTAATTTTTTTAAAAAAATAAAGCAAAATTTTGGTAAACTAATTGACCAAATGGGCTCTCGGGGAATGGTTTGGCAATTACAAGGTGGGTTTTTTTTTACCCCCACATACCACTCATCTAACCCGACATAATACTGAAAACCTCAATGTACCCTAAAAAAACATATATTTTTTTAAAAAAACATCAATCGTATATATGTATTTAACTTATATACGACATTAAAAAAAATAGGAATCGTATATACGTCAGTTGGGGTTATATACGATTTGTTAAATTACAAAGTCGTATACACCCCCACACCTACGTATATACGATTTTGTAACCAAATAAAAAATAAATAAATCATTTAAAAAAATATAATAAAAAATTAGAAAAATAAATTAGATATGAAAATTGACCGTCTTTTGGTTCTGTTTAGTGTATAGTTCGTTAACACGTGACGATGTTATACGTCGAGGGAATAATTTAGGCTAAAAAATCGATTTTTGGGCAACCTACTCCGTTTGTAATGAAACCACAGCCATTAAATTCGGAAAAAAAATCAAGGATCAAGACTCCCGTAGAAAGGACTTCTAACGGGACAAATGACTCAAAATCTCAAATTTCATCGTTTACTATTTTTTATTAATTTTTTTAATTTTTCATAGTCTCCAAAAAATCTAAAAAGAAATTGCATAGTCTTATTTTGGGTTTGTTAGATTTTTAGTGGTGTTTTTACAACTTTTTGATTAGTTTTGACTTTTTAACGAATTTTTAGTAGCATTTTTGTAACTTTTTTTATAAAATTAAATAAAAAACAATTTTTTTTAAAATAACAAATCGTATATACCAAATGTGGTGGTATTACTGGTATATACGACTTGTAAAATTACAAAATCATATATACCCCCACAAATACGTATATAAGTTTTGTTTTTTAAAAAAGTCGTATATACGTATTTGTGGGGGTGTTACCTCAAAATTTCGACAGTACATTAAATGAAGCTTTAAATGGGGCTGACTTCACATTTAATATTGTTCTGTGGACCATAGGTCAATATTCAAGTCAGTGCACCAGGACTTCGACAGGAAAGACAGACAAGGGCAAGGAGTGCAAGCAATCTTCGACAAGCTTAGCTCTCAAAGCCATGAAGCAAGGAATCTTCGACAAGCGAGGACACAACATTTCGACAGAGTTGGGCTCAACATTTCGTCAAGCAGTTGACAACGGGTTAGTCGAAAGTGCAGAGCAAAGAAGGTAGTGGCGGTTACTCTCCGTAGTTTTAGGAGGCGGTTACCCTTTCCCCCACGATTGTTCCTAGGAGTATAAATACCCCTTTGTAATAGGAAAGCAGGGTCACCACATTTTACAAAACTACGAGAAACCGATCAACTTCCAAGTCAAAGCGAAACACGAGTGAAACAGATCCTTGTATGCGTGTTGGTGAACCACTTTTTCTTTCTCTCATCTTAATGCAATTTTTACTTTCTTTTACGTTCGTTGCATGTATTGCTTTTACTTCGCTTTCAAGTTATTTCTTTCTACCATTCTCTTTTCTTACGTACTTCAAAAAACACAAACTCAATGGCAATTGTCAAAGAGATTTTCTAGTTTGATCTCACAGTCTCGATATTGAAAACTAGTGATTGTTTGCTAAAAACACAAAGAAACAAATTGCACGACACGGTGGGACCTTTGCCATTAATTTTGTGTCTTTTTCTATCAAGATAACGTGTTTGTATGCACTTGAGGAGTGGTAGGATGGTACGCACCAATTCTAACAACGCCTCTAGTTCCAGCCCTGTGATATCACAAGTGCAAGGAACAACGGTAGATTCTGCCAATGTCAGCGTTGGAAATGTTACAGGGACTATGGCCCCAGTGACATCAATAACTGTTCCCACGATGTCAATGACCAATGCTGGTTCGACACCGTCTATGTCCTTGCCACAAAGTATAGGACTTCCTTCTAGTCCTTATGTGGCAACAGGAAATAGTTTGGAGACACGTTTCCAGAACATGAGTCTACCACCATACCCTTTTGGGGTATATGGCATGCCTACTGGAATGCCACATGTCTCGACCTTTTCTCCTTCACACGTCTCTTCTGAGGGCGTACTTGGTCGAAATCCTACTGCATTAACCAATGCGTCCTTGTTGGCGTTAAGACAACAAGTAGACGAAAGCAATCATGATATGGTTAATATGCTGACTCAACAAATTGGTACTGTGTTTAATCCTTTGATTCAGAACACAAATACCAGTTACCAAATGTTAGCAAACCAAATGGGTAGGATTGCAGATTTCTTTGGGGCTCCTACAGGAAACAATAGGCAATTACCCAATTGTGGGAATAATGCGCCTAATACCCCACGAGAGATCGATTCATCGCCGAAGCCCGTGCGATTATGGGCGAACAACAAGGACGGGAAACCACGCCCCTGAAGTAGTTATGGTAAATCGAAACCAAAATGCCGATGAAGTTGTTCGACAAGTGCAACGGAATAACGTTTGTGCTCAAGACAACATAGCCACTTTGGTAGAAACCATAATGGCGCAGAATGGCCTTAACGTAGGGTTACACATGCCTAATTTCATATCGCCACAGTGTGAATATGTCCTACAGGCAGAATTGCCGAGGGGTTGGAAAATCCCTAAATTCACTAAGTTTGGGGGTGATACCAATGAGTCCACTGTCGAACACATTGCCCGGTACATGACTGAGGCAGGGGACATAGCCCAAAATGAGAGTTTGAAAATGAAATATTTTCCAAATTCTCTAACTAAGAATGCTTTTACGTGGTTTACCACTCTACCCCCTGGTTCCATATATACATGGGGGCAATTAGAAAAGGCTTTTCATGAGCAGTTCTACATGGGCCAGTCGAAAATTAGTCTTAAAGAATTGGCTAGTGTTCGACGTAAAGTGCCTGAAGCCATTGACGACTATCTGAATAGGTTTAGGCTATTAAAGGCTAGGTGTTTCACACAAGTGCTCGAGCATGAGCTTGTCGAAATGGCTGCAGCGGCCTTGATTATTCAATCGAAAGAAATTGGATACCTCTCATTTGAGAGAGACTGGCCCGATTAGCCGATAGAGTTCGACAAGTTGAAAGGCTTAAAGAGGAAAAGGCTAGAGTGAATAAGTTCAATAGAAAAGAAAACTCGGTTGGCTTTCACAAGAAAGAAAAGATAGCCTATGTCGATGAGCAATTCGACTTTGCGTTTAGTGATGTCGAATCGAGGAGATAGACGTGGTGAACTTAAGCCTGGTCCTCCCTATGCTCGTAAATTATTAAGGCACGCAAATGGGAATAATCCCGTGGAGCCAAAGAATGATAGATTTGTGCCTAAGACATACACTTTTGATGTTACTAAATGCGATGAAATCTTTGATTTATTAGTAATCGATGGCCAAATCATAGTGCCAAATGGTTCGAAAGTTCCTCCTCTCGAACAGAGGAAGAAAAAGGGTTATTGTAAGTTTCATAATTTTTGGGACATACAACCGACCGTTGTGTTCTTTTTCAGGACATGGTTGAGAAAGCAATCGAAGAAGGAAGGCTCAAATTTGGGGACAAGAAGAATAAAGCACCTATGCAAATCGACACGACCCACTTCATCAAGTGGAGGCTATGTACGCAGAACCGGTTGAGATGAATATCAATATGGTGGATGCAAAAATGGTGGATTCTCCAAAGCCTATCAAACCTTACGTTGACAAACTCAAAAGTGTTGTGCAAAAAGGTGGTCGCATTGACAACATGTCACTCAGAAGAATATAATGAGAAGGTACAACTGTGTACCCCAAAGTCGAGGAAGAGTTGATAGACTTCCGAACAGTGTAAACCGAGAAACTCGAGGTCATGTCAGCCCAAGGTGTAGTCTTTGTGTTCGATAAGGAGGCGGCTAAAAGTGTCGAATCTTTGTGAGGTTCGACAACCTCTAAAAAGGAAATGGCCAGACAAGAGGCCAAATTTTAGCTTTAAAAGAGGAGACCTTCCTTACAAGGTCAAAAGTTCGAACAAGGCTTCGACAAGCAAACCACGTTTTCTCGGGCAAGAGCGTGATCAAGAAGGAATTCGTGTTATCCGCCTCTCGCTAAGCCATTTATTCCAAGAGCGATCTCTCCAACGAAAAGTGGATACATGCTGGGTGTAGACACTATAGGAATGCTGCTTAGAATGCTGAAACGGTCAAGCCAAGTACAGGTGAGGCCGCAAAATATAATTATAAGAATAATTATAAAGGGAAGAATCCCATGACTAAGACCCAATGGCGTCGTTATATCGGCCAAGAAGAAGGCAAAGATTTGCTCGTTTTCTCGACGAGAAAACGCCGAAGGTTCAAAACGGGCAAGAGTATGACCTCTAGAGCCGTGGGAACGCACGAAGGTAAATATAGGTGTTGCCAATCAGGTAAAGGTTGGGAATAAGGCTAAGGGAAAATCTATTGTGATAGAGGAACCTAGGAGGCCTGCATTGGAGAGAATTTTTCCTCCGTTAACATCATTGAAGAAGAAAAGCGCCGCTCGACATGGATGAAGACGTTACTCGATTTCGAAGACTACGAAGCCGGTTTCGACGTCATACGCAAGCGTGGTGTCCATTACGCCTAGTGAGTATGGCCGCATAAAGATTACCAAATGATGTCGAAGAAGACTTCATTGGAGATATGGCTAATCACAAGCCAATGTGCTATTATGTAATGAACAACGGCCGCGTCGAAGAAGCGGATGGCCACTTTCGAAAGGCCGACGGAAGCATGCAACACCATCCAAGCCCTTAGACGCCCAAGCCAAAGTTAATGGTGTGGGTGTCAATAAAATATTGGTCGATGGAGGTGTCATTGCATTGTCGATGCCTCAAGCAATGCTGCAGCACAATAGGGATGTATGATACAGACCTTAGGCCCCATAATATTGTGTTGACTAATTATGAGGGTAACCGCCGGTCTTTGGGGGCCGTTGAAGTGGAAGTGGTGGTAGGAACCGCCGGTAAGGACTACCATGTTCTTTGTCATCGCTCAAAGCAAGCTATAATCTGCTCCTTGGGAGAGAGTGGATACATGGAGTAGGAGCTTGATAACTCATATTTATATGAGTTATTTATACTCACTCACGAATAAATCATGCAAGTTCTCTAGCAATACAAGGTTTAATTAATTAGTTTTATAAAAGATTTCTGAGTTTAAGTGAATAAGAGTTTTAATAGATAAATCTGTGCATTTAGGCACCAAGTGGTGCCCTTGAGAGCGTTTTGATGCTTTTTGTGCTTGTGCAGGAAATTCAGTGCTGAACGTTACCACGTCCCTCACCACGTCTACCAAAGTGCAGCAGAACAAGGGGGAAAGATCTTAATTTTGGCGCGCTAAGCAATGATAGTCAAAGATACAAAAGTCAGAAGATCTTCTATTCCCCATAAGCTGACACGCAGATACACTGTAGCGTTGAACAGTGTCAGGGAGAAGATGGGAAAGCAGGCTTGGTAGGTGAGTTAGTGACATCAGCACGCGTAAGCAAGGTGGCTATTTAATGAAGGCTCAGCTCTCTCTCAAGGCATCACCTATCACCTACCACGACCACAATCATCATCTCTTCCATACACCTTCAGAAACACTTCATCTCCATCCCCCCACTAAACTCAGAATTAGTTTTGTAAAGAAGATCTGGAAACAGACTTCTGTATTTTGCTTGTCTGAACTTAGTATTTATTTTCTGCATTTTGTAAAGCTCAGACGTTGTAACGTCTATACAGCGTATATGCTTAAAAGTTACTTAGGTGTATTTTACACTGAAGTTCTTTTCTGTTATGTATGGTATTAGGATTTTAAATCCTTTTCATTCTCAGAAAGATGCTCAAAGATGAGCTAAACACTTTGTAGTTGAGTTGTTGATTTGCTTTTAATGAATTTCTAGCTAATGTTATGAAGTGTTAACGTTGCCCGTTTTAATTCTTTGCGTAATAATATTTCCAAAACTTGTTTTGAGGTTGGCCTCTTAAAATGGGTAGATTCATAGGTACAGACATGGTCTATGAAAAGAAATCAAAGATTTATATGAACGAACAATGCACTAAAGACATTTAGGCATCTTTATCTAAGTCTAGACATAGAATAGATAATAGTTCATAGAACATTGCTGTGGGTACTTAAAATACAGGAGTGGGCCTATTTAGAACCTAGACATAGGATTTCTTGTACTTGAAACTCTGACGTTTTGTGCTGAAAAGCATAGCTCTTTTGCAACAGCGTTCAGACGTGGCCACGTCTACACAGACAGTTAACTTTGAACGTCATAACGTCTAAACGTTATAACGTCCGGCTAGGAAGGATTTATCTGCATGCAACAACTCAACTCATCTCTCATCCATATTCACAACCAATTTTAGTTTCCTTGTCTTGTTTAAATCTTTAGCTTTAAAACCAACTCTTATTGTCGATTTGTCACTTGATTCTCTTGTGTTTTGAAACTTGAACTTTGAAAGCTTATCAATCCTCGTGGGAACGATCTCTTACTTAAATCCACTTTATTACTTGTACGATGTGTATACTTGCACTATAATTGCGAAAATCCATACTATTACACAAACGCGAACAGAGCTGTCCCTTCAAGCCTACACCAGAAGCTGGTAATGTGGAAGGAAGATGGTCTTGTGGAATATGTTGAAGCAGACCAAAGTTACTTCCTTGCTGACGTAAATAATGTCACCAAGGAAAATTTCGAAAAACAAATGGCGAACATTGCGCCATGTTCATCTTCTAGTCAAGCATATATCTCTTCGAGATAATGTGCTTTCCTCTGTTTCTTTATACCCAACACATGGTTTTGTGTGGAAAGAGAGGTGATAGAAGGTGCAAATGTCTATCCCGAGGGTGTGTTACCACCAGCAGGATGGGACACCGATTCTTAAAAAGTTTTAGATGTCGATTGCCCAATGCTTGGGATAGAATTACGCTTACATGGTAAAAATAAAGTAAAGCGGCTTTGGAAGCCGAAATAAATCAACAAACAATGGTCGCCGAAGCCATAACTTCATCTAGAGAAAATGGTGCAGTCATAGATGCAAGCTTGATTGCATTTATGATGACGAACCATTAGGTTTTGAAAAAGACCCTAAAGATTCGACAAAGCGCATGCAAGCTCAAGATCCAGTGGAGGAAGTGGATTTGGGAGATGGCCTAACCAAAAGGCCAACGTACATTAGTGCACACCTTGATGCTGCCTTCAAAACCCAAGTTATTTCACTTCTGCAGGAGTTCAAAGATTGCTTTGCTTGGGAGTACAACGAAATGCCCGGGTTGAGTCGAGAAGTGGTGGAATTGCAAATACCCATTCGACCAGGGAAGAAACCAGTGAAGCAAACACCAAGACGATTTGCTCCTCCAATATTAGCTAAGATCAAAGAAGAAATAGAGAGGCTGTTCAAAAGCAAATTCATCGAAGCGCAGTACGTCGATTGGCTAGCTAATATTGTTCCAGTAATGAAGAAAAACGGGAAACTTAGAGTTTGCGTAGACTTTAGGGATCTAAATAATGCAACACCTAAGGATGAATACGCAATGCCTGTAGCAGAAATGCTAATAGATTCAGCAGCAGGATTTGATTATCTCAGTATGCTAGATGGCTACTCAGGGTATAATCAAATTTTTATTCTTTGAAGAGGGCGTGTCAGCTTGACTTTTCGATGTCCAGGGGCATTGGGTGTTTATGAATGGGTAGTAATGCCCTTTGGGTTAAAAAATGCTGGTGCCACTTATCAAAGAGCAATGAATTCTATGTTTCATGATTTTATTGATGATTTTATGCAAGTATACATAGATGATGTGGTGGTTAAGTCATCCTCAGAAATTGGTCATTTAGACCATCTTCGACGTTCTTTCGAACGAATGAGGAAATATGGATTGAAAATGAATCCAACCAAATGTGCTTTCTGTGTACGTGCAGGTGAATTCTTGGGTTTTGTAGTGCACAAGAAAGGCATTGAGATCAACCAAAATAAGACTAAAGCAATTATGGAAACGAAGGCTCCTTCGACCAAGAAAGAACTTCAGTCACTACTGGGAAAAATCAATTTCCTTCGCAGATTTATTTCAAATCTAAGTGGCAAAACACAAGCTTTTTCGCCATTGCTGAGACTGAAGAAAGAAGATGCATTCAAGTGGGAGCATGTTCATCAAGATGCTTTCGACGCAATCAAGTCTTATTTAGTCAATCCACCAATTTTACTGCCTGTTATTAGAAACAAATTGCTAAAACTGTATATAGCAACACGATAACACAATAGGTAGCATGTTAGCACAAGAGGATGATAGTAGTGTCGAAAGACCCATTTATTACCTTAGTAGGGTTTTGATTGATGCTGAAACTAGGTATAGTCCAATAGAAAAACTATGCCTTTGCTTATATTTCTCTTGTACAAAATTGAAGCAATATATAAAGTCAGCGGACGTTTATGTTTATTCGCACTTTGATGTAATTAAACATATGTTGTCAAAACCAATGTTACATAGTCGAATTGGAAAGTGGGCTTTGGCTTTGCTAGAATACAACTTAACGTATCAGTCCCTTAAATCAATCAAAGGACAAGTGGTTGCTGATTTCATAGTGGACCACTCTGTTGTCGAACATGAAATACATTCATTAGACATACGTCCTTGGAAACTATACTTCGACGGCTCAAGCCATAAAAATGGAGTGGGTATTGGAATATTAATTATTTCCCCAGAGAACATTCCAACGAAGTATAAATTTAAAATTCGAGACTCTTGCTCCAATAATGAGGCTGAGTATGAGGCTCTAATAGTAGGCCTTAAAATTTTACTCGAATTGGGGGCAAGCCATGTGGAAGTAAAAGGTGATTCACAACTAGTTGTCAAACAATTGACAAAAGAATACAAATGCATCAATGAACACCTTATTAAATATTTTGTCATTGCCAACACGTTGCTAAAGAGGTTTACATTTGTACACCTAGAACATTTACCACGAGTCGAAAATCACGTGGCAAATGAGTTGGCACAAATTGCCTCAGGCTACAAAGTGTCAAAGCAAAGCCTAGCAGAGTTAATAGAGATAAAAGATAAACTAATCTCGGAAGACTCTCTTTATAATAATACTCCTTCGACGCTATTATCATCAACACAAAAATTGGGGGCAATAAATGCAAATGAAATGCGCGTTTAAAAACGTCACATTTTTGACAATATTGACTTAGCGTAAATTTTTGCTATTGACAATATGGTTGATGATGATTGGCGAAAGCCTATTGTCGAGTATTTGCAAAATCCCACAGGGGACACTAATAAAAAAGTAAAGTACAGAGCTCTAAGCTACGTGTTAATTGGAAACGAATTGTACAAGCAAACTCCCGGCGGGTACTATTAAAATGTCTTAGTGAAAATGAGGCATATTTAGCGCTTTTCGATACACACGGTGGAGCATGTGGCTCACATCAAGTAGGCCACAAAATGAAATGGTTGTTATTTCGACAAGGAATGTACTGGCCAACCATTTTAAAAGATTGCATAGAATTTGCTAAAGGCTGCCAAGAAAGCCAAAAGCATGCTGGAATCCAGCATGTGCCTGCAAATGAATTGCATTCTATAGTGAAACCTGGCCGTTTAGAGGTTGGGCTCTAGGTGTAATTGGAGAAATAAAACCAACGTCGTCGAAAGGCCACAGGTACATCTTGGTAGGGATTGATTACTTTACTAAGTGGGTAGAGGCAATACCTTTAGCCAACGTTGATCAAGAAGCAGTGATAAGGTTTATTCAAAACCATATCATTTACAGATATGGAATACCAGAAACCATTACTACAGACCAAGGTACTGTTTTTACCGGTCGAAAAATGGTAGATTTCGCTGCTGAAATTGGTTTCAAGTTGTTGACTTCGACACCATACTATGCACAAGCCAACGGTCAAGTAGAGGCTGCAAATAAAATCATTATTAACTTGATCAAAAAGCACGTTGGACGTAAGCCTAAAAGTTGGTACGCTTCTCGACCAAGTGTTATGGGCTTGTCGAACGTCGCCTAAAGAGTCTATAAACACTATCTCTTACAAAGTTAACATTTGGGCATGATGCAGTGTTACCTGTGGAAATTTGTTTACAATCAACAAGGATTCAGAAACAATGTGAAATTCCCTTTGATCACTATTGGGATATGATGATTGATGAATTAGTTGATTTAGACGAAGAAAGGTTGTTAGCTTTAGAGATGCTTATTCGACGAGAAAGAGAGTAGCTAAAGCCTACAACAAAAAAGGTTAAGTTAAAAACCTTTGAGGAAGGAGAGTTAGTGTGGAAAGTCCTATTACCTATGGATAAAAAGATAGAGTTTTAGGCAAATGGTCACTGGGGTGGGAAGGCCCATTTCGCGTCTGGCCGCAATGCTTTTCGAATGGCGCTTATGAAGTCGAAGAGCTAGGTGACGAAAATAGAATCTTTAGAATAAATGGCAAGTATTTAAAGCGATACAAGCCAACGTTAATCGAGATAAAATTGAGCAATTATAAATAAACGAAAATTGTTCATAAATGGCAGTGTATAAAGAAATGTCAAAATTACATAGCCATTTTTAGAATTCTAAACTATTACAATCTCAAAAGTTCGACAAAGTGGCCTTATGCCTCTCCATAATGCTAACACTCAAAGAGATAGAGGTGTCGAGAAGGTGCGCTCTCTTTGTCGAGGTCGGCGAGAATGGCTTGATGCTTGTCAATCTTCTCCAAGTGCTCTATAGTCACAATGCCTTGGTGGTTTTGGTGGACGAAGAAGCAAAGACTCATTCTTTCGACGATCGGACTTCTTCCGATACTTAGCGTTTGACGCTTTTAAGTTGAAGTGTCTTTATCTCTTCGTCAATACGCGATCTCTCGCATCCCATTCGCGATTGCTTTCATCATCGTTGGTCGCTGGGTCTCGAGAGCCTCGATGTCGCCTTGATCGGCCTTGAGAGAAGCGAGTTCTACCTCGCAGAGTTGATTCTCCGAACCTTGCGCTTGGAGGTGCTCGACCGTTGGGTGATTAAGAGAAAGTTGCTCAAAATGGGGCCGAATTCCATGAAGAATGAAAGGATGTTTTGAGGAGGGTCCAATTTGGTGATCTTGTGAATGAGGGATTTTACCTCAAGATACACAGATGGGTCATTCTCAATGGTTGCCACCAAATCCCCTTCTAACACCTTCGTCTTCAGCTGGCGAAGCAGACTTTCGACCGTCTCCTGATTGATAGAACTTAGAGAGTTGTTCGAAGAACTGCAAATCAAGCGGCTCGACGAGCTCTTAAGACTCAACATGATCTTCAAGGCTGCCAAGGGATTCGTCTTCTTTAGCTCACCAATTCTTGATCGCTAAACAGCGCTGTTGGATGACTCTTTGGCAAAAGCACTTTGATCTGCAGGCTCCTCCACTCTAGGCTCCTCTTGTTCTTGATCGATCATATTTTCTTCAGGAATTTCGACGGAGGTAGCCACTGCTTCCTGTCTTTCGACTTCTGGAATGTTAGGCTCTGGAACTTGGACATTCTCTTCGACAACCGCTTCTCTTCCCACATTTGGAACAAGCTCTTCGAAAGGAGGAATCCTGTGGTCGCAAGTGCTCGAAAAACCTCTTCTTGTGAGCAGTCACACCTTGAGGCGAAGAAGGGAAAGGAAGCATTGGAGCCGACAATTCCCGTTCGGCAACCTCAACCAAAGACTCAACGCCAGGATTCTCGACGAGCAGTCCACCTACCTGTTTACAGTAGGCAATACTATTTAAGTTAAAACGGAAAAAGTGAGATCAAAGAGTTTCGAAATGGCGTCGAAAGGAAAGTTACCTCATGTACCTTAAGCCTCTTGATTGGAGGAGAAGAAGGTGATTGGAAGGCTCGGTGATGGTGATGCCCGAGCTGCCCTTTGGGATTCTGTAAGGCCCTTTTCTTCGACCTGCGGGTGAGAGGAATGTTGTCGCCGCCGCGGTGTCCCGCAAAAGAGATCAAGTTATGGTACAGTGATGCCACAAGAAAGTGAATGATAAAATCAAGAGAAATTTCGACATGTAGTAAGGTGTATACAAGACTGTGAATTTGAGAGGAATAACCAATTTCTTCTTGGCTTTAGGCTTTTGAAGAGTTTTAATTGTTTGGGTTGTCACACAGAGGAATTTCCAACATGAGTAAAAGCCATAGTCAACAGACAACTTAAGATAAGTGGAAAGTGCCATACCTTTTTGGAGTGTTGTCCGGAATGGGGTTTCACGCCACTTTCTTCGTAGCTTGGGAGAAGATTTTGATGTGGTAGCTTTGCCCACCTTAACCTTCAACTTTGTTGCAGGTTTTTCTGAAAATGTCGAAAACATTGGTAAGCAATTGGAAATGAAGCCAAGTTATAAGTGGTTAAGACTTAAAAGCTTTGAGTGTCGAAAAGTGTTTACCAGTGTTATTCGAAGGGAAGGCTGCTACCAATTTCTTCACAATGTTGCCAGCAAAAGTATCAATGGCTTCCCCAGCAGCTTTGGTGTAGTAACCGGTCCACCATTCATGAAATTTCTCAGTACATGAAAACCTTGGATTGAATTTGAGTGGTTCAAAGTTCAAGGCTTTGTAGTGAAATCTCTTGAAGGCTTGTTTATAGGCCACCTCTGATTCTGAACATAAAAAGTCTCGCCTGTGAAAGCATACTGGTGCAGGGCGGATTTGACAAAGGCCAAATTGTCTGGCAAGATAACTTGGGAAATATCTAGTAATTCCCAAACTATTTTTTGTTTTGCCAGGGGTGAGCCTAGTGGAGAGGACAGAAGGAGAGAGGTAAGCTTGCCAAATCCGGTTAACTTCCTCAGCAGGATCGACAGAGGAAGAAGGAAATGGTTGTTTAAACCATGCTGGACCACAAGATCTTTGGACAAAGGGAGCCATAGAATCTGTAAAAGTGGCACAGTTCAAGAAGATTTCGAAGTAAGCTAGAAAGGATTCTTCGGCAGGGAGGGTTGCTTGCTTAGGCCTAAACTGCGCCAATCGAATCCCTTCAGTGCTGCTGTTCTCCACAGTTAGTCGAGCAGACTTGGGAATATACAAGTTTAGTCGAGACTCGAAAGTGGCCAACAGCCACAACTGCAACAGCCATAGTGGGCCAGAAGCCAAAAACTTGGTGGCCGGTTCATTCTCTTTCAATTCTATAACAGCATTATCAAGTTACTGGTAGAGAGAGCCTAAAATCAATTTGGCGAGGTTGATGTCTTCTCGATCATGGAGCTGACATGCCAAGGGGACGTAAGTTTTGGAAACTTGGAGGGAGCGTGTGCAGAAAACGAAAATAGATAACCACAGAGTTAGAAAGGCTACATGTTCCATAGCAAACACGTCCTCAGTGTCAAGCCTGTGGTGCTCAGCAATGTAAGGAGCAAAGGTGGCATTGGTGAATTTGAAGCCGTATGTATAGTCAGGATGTGTGGGATCGAAGGTTTCTCCTAAGGGTTTCGGACAGAATGGCACCACATCTAGCAGAGTGGGGATAACATGCCACATTTCAGTGAAGGCTATGGGTGGAGCAGGCCCCAGAATCGCATAGCGACCAAAAGTAGGGTGCTATCGTATTTGGGCCCATACCTAGACAATTGGATAAGGTCGAAGATGCCTTGTTTTTTCCAAGCTTTGGCTTTCTTAGCTTCTACTTTGTCAAGCCAGTTTATGTAGTTTTGTTGGTCGAGCCTAGGAGCAGACCTAAAGACCCTAGAAGGGTTAGTCAGAAACTCTAAATGAAAAAGGGTTTCAAAGAAAGATTCTAGGTTGAGATTTAACATGGTTGGGGAAAATCTCGTAAACTTCAAGTAGTTTCCAACAAGATGTCAGGAAGAGGACCCAAATAGGCATGAGTGTAAATCTCAGTAGAAGGGATTAATACCTGAGTCTGCCAGTGAGTAGATCGTTCGTCGTTGATGTCAGGTTCATCAACGAAGCCATCTAGGGTTTGAATGTTTCTGGAGTCATCGTTCCTCTTTGAACTCTCGTGTCGCGTACCACTACAAGTGAGATGATGAAGCCATGAGTAAGGAAAAGTGAATACAAGGTGGAATCGGGTGTAGATTAAAGAGAAAAGACGAAAGTTTGAAACTTTAGTGAAATTTGAGGTTTTTGCAAAACGCAGAATGAAGAAAGCGAAGGACTTCACAAGGTTTCAAACCGAGGAAAGAGGAATTTGAAGCGGTTGTGGCCGTTTATATATGTTTGGAAGTGCTTGATTATTGGCACGTTCGCCATAACTCGCACGTTTGCGACGTTTGGGGGACGTGATGGCCCGCCAACTATGCAACGTGTGCCAATAAAACGGTTCGTTTTACCTGCGCAAGTAATGATGGCTGTCTTTTCGACCACTGTTGAAGTGCAAAAGGCGGCAAAAGTGACCATTGCACAGTATTCAAAAAATGCCTTTTCTTAACTCCTTTCCTTATTCCGTCGAAAAAGCATTTTTTGGGGGGCAATCTGTTACCTCAAAATTTCGACAGTACATTAAATGAAGCTTTAAATGGGGCTGACTTCACATTTAATATTGTTCTGTGGACCATAGGTCAATATTCAAGTCAGTGCACCAGGACTTCGACAGGAAAGACAGACAAGGGCAAGGAGTGCAAGCAATCTTCGACAAGCTTAGCTCTCAAAGCCATGAAGCAAGGAATCTTCGACAAGCGAGGACACAACATTTCGACAGAGTTGGGCTCAACATTTCGTCAAGCAGTTGACAACGGGTTAGTCGAAAGTGCAGAGCAGCAAGGTAGTGGGCGGTTACTCTCCCGTAGTTTTAGGAGGCAGTTACCCTTTCCCCCCACGATTGTTCCTAGGAGTATAAATACCCCTTTGTAATAGGAAACAGGGGTCACCACATTTTACAAAAACTCTGAGAAACTCAACTTCCAAATCAAAGCGAAACACGAGTGAAACAGATCATTTGTACGTGTTGGTGAACCACTTTTTCTTTCTCTCATCTTAATGCAATTTTTACTTTCTTTTTACGTTCGTTGCATGTATTGCTTTTACTTCGCTTTCAAGTTATTTCTTTCTACCATTCTCTGTTCTTACGTACTTCAAAAAACACAAACTCAATGGCAATTGTCAAAGAGATTTTCTAGTTTGATCTCACAGTCTCGATATTGAAAACTAGTGATTGTTTGCTAAAAACACCAGCAAACAGGGGGTATATACGATTTTGTAATTTTACATGTCATATATACCACCACAATACATATATGCGATTGTTTTTTTTTAAAAAAAATACGTTTTTTAAGCAGTTGACCTCCATAATTTGCTTTTATCTTTACTACTAGTTGGGTTTGGGTCCCGTTGCTCTTTGTTTGTCGGGCATTGGCCCATCATGGATCTCATTTTATATTATCACCAAAAAAAAAAGTGATGCAGGTAACTTTTGTTGGATTGATCAAATTTGAATTTAGTCTTAAAATTTACACTCTCTCCTCTATTTTAGTCCTAAAGTATATAAAATGGAAAGGGTCACCACTTGAAGTTGCTACTTGGAAATTCTATTATGATTTGTTGGAGTTCCCCAATTTTCACTCTTGAGGACAAGAGTGCTATCCAAGGAAAGGGTATTGTGACAGAGTAATTACTTATTTACTATTTACTTTGCGTTTTACTTTACTTTTACTTAAGTGTACTAGTGATAGTACCGTCAGTTGCTATTTTCATTTTAGCATTTTATTCACTTTGTACTACAACATTCTCGAATGTGTAGTACACAAAAGGGATTCAATGATTGTACTCTTAAATACTATTTTTTGAAATCAATGAAAGGACCCATCATTATCTAAATAGTATATTTCCCTAAATATTCTCTGTACTTTCATTTGCTTCCTTGCTGACCACGTTCCTCCCTTTTCAATTCATGCTGCAAACCTTTTAAATTGATGCCTAGGGTTCCGTGCCACTCCCATTCTTTCCCACATCCTTCGCTCCACTTCAATTGGGCTTGGTCTTGTTTTTTTCTTTCTTTCGGTGTGTTTGTTTTTCCCACACCCCTTCCTACTCAAAACACACTCCATAAGGATGTGAAAAGACCAAAAGGCCAGACAAAACCTATTTTTTTCACGAAATTTCACCTGTTCAAACACGGGCCTTCGAACGGTTCGAATGACATCGTTCGTGTGTGTTAAATCTTGACTTCACACCCTCTTGTGCGTAATTTCACCTGTTCGCATGAGGGTGTTCGAACACCCTATTTTATTACAAAAAATGGACTCTCACACCACATTCACCTTTTTTACCTGTTCGGTTGACCTCAACCGAATATATTCGGTTGCCCATCCCCGAATCGGTGAAAACACACACTCTACTTAAGAGTATTTTTGGAATATTTAGAGTTAAAGGGTGTGAAAGAGTAGGAGGGGTGTGGGAAAAGCAAATGCCTCTTTCAGTGTTGGCCCATTTGATCATTGTTAATCTTTCATTTGGGTCACATGATATTTTTCTTCATTTTAAAGCCCACATATATATAATACACACATATATATCAACAATATAAATTATTTCCTTTCTTTTTATATTTTCTTTCTGCAAAAATATAATAAATTAAGTCAGTGATTTATATAATTGCTAATAATTACTCTAAAAAAAGACTCAAATGTATCTCTAAAAATGCACCAAATTAGAGTTTATCAATTCCCCCACACAACCTATTTTCTGGATTTAATTAATTTTTATTTGACTTAAAATTAAAAAATTACCATAGGGATCGTATATACACCTGGGGGGATATATATACGACCTTATTTTTTGCCCATCGTATATACACCCCCAAGGCGTATATACGATTATGGTGGGGGTGTGCCAATCGTATATACGCCTTGGGGGTGTATATACGATGGTCAAATGTAAGGGTTGTATATACACCCCCCAGGTGTATATACGATTGGCCAAAAAAAATTACGTTTTCAGAAGGGCATTTTGGGGTTTTCAGTTTGGGTGGGGGTATATGGGGATAAAAAAAACCCTTTATATTATCACCCAAAAAAAAGTGATGCAGGTAACTTTTATTGGATTGATCAAATTTGAATTTAGTCTTAAAATTTACACTCTCTCCTCTATTTAGTCCTACTAAAGTATATAAAATGGAAAGGGTCACCACTTGAAGTTGTTACTTGGAAATTCTATTATGATTTGTTGGAGTTCCCTAATTTTCACTCTTGAGGACAAGAGTGCTCTCCAAGGAAAGGGTATTGTGACAGAGTAATTACTTATTTACTATTTACTTTGCCTTTTACTTTGCTTTTACCTAAGTGTACTAGTGATAGTACCGTCAGTTGCTATTTTCATTTTAGCATTTTATTCACTTTGTACTACAACATTCTCGGAGGTGTAGTACACAAAAGGGATCCAATGATTATACTCTTAAATACTATTTTCTGAAATCAATGAAAGGACCAATCATTATCTAAATAGTATATTTTCCTAAATTCTCTCTGTACTTTCATTTGCATTTCGAGCACCATTCTCATTTATCGGAACTCCTAGTGTTTTGGAGCTCCCTCCCTTCCAATCCAAATAGGTATCAATTGGTAACTCGTCATGATTAAATTTAAAAGAATAATTTTTTATATGAAAAAGATTAATTATTTAATTAAAAGCCTAATATTTGGTCACATCAAGAAAAACCTAATAGTTGAGAATATATCCTCTTGGTTCGTGAGATTTCCGAAGCAATTAACATGATAGCACTATGATAATTGCGGGACTAATTGAAGATGGTTGTCCTTTTATTGAAATTTAATAAGTTACATCAACCAACTGCTAATAATGGCATCAGAACCTTGCTTTTGTATGATATATATATACTTAACTTACGGAGAATGACATCCATGATTAGGACTGTTTCACTAAAGTAGTCCTGAATGTTCCATCACCTTCATCTTATTTAACCATGGATATCCACTTCATAATAGAATATGCGGCTAAACCTTACCATCTCTTTGTTGAGTTTAATGGGTATGCTCATTTATTGTAAATTAGTAGTTTCATATTAACATCCAATAAGAATCACTATTATGTCATGTCAACCTATTAGTTTCATACTTTAGTATCAGTTTGCTCCACTGATTTATTTATGTAAAATTTAGAGGCCTAATTGATATTAGAATGTAAAAAACTCAATGACCATATGTGACATCGAGACTTAGGGGAACTTATTACTTTACATAATTTTACCTATCCTTGTTTTATGGATCCAGAAGATTCTTTAGATTGAGCATAACGTAACCCTACAAAATCGGTTTGGAGAGTGAGAGATGACTCTCACTTAAGAGTTCAACATCCGTGTAGGACTGTTAACAAACCCCTCATGTCCAGGACTGAATAACTAGAACGTGAGTGGTCTCATAGTAGGTGGCTCAACAGATCTTGAATTGACTGATACCATATTAGAATTTGGACTTACCCTAACTAAACCCTACAAAACTGACTTGTAAAGTGAAAAATGTCTCTCATGTATAAACTCTTTTTAAGATTATACTCTTAACAAATATAACAAGCCAAATTTCTTAATGGGTTAACCTATAGTATCATATGAGGATGAATGCCTTTATCTTAAAATTGTGGTAGTAAATCATATCCTTAAACAAATGGGCACAGGTAATTGGCGACAAACTCATAAAGGCATAAAATATAATGAAGATAAGGTACGTTAGCTCACCATATCATTAGATTAGATAGATAAATGATACTCATAAATAAGGAATCCGAAGCAATTCACCACACCACCTAACATGTTTACTTTTTTCCTTCTTACTTTCTTTTATTTTTTTTTATTACTTGTATATTAAAAATATGAGTGTTTTCATGTCACGTTCAATAACCACCACAACAAAAGGCAATTTAGATTATCTTATACTTATAGTGCTAGCTTCTAAAGTGAAGTTCTTCCACTAGTGCTATTTGAATAGTTTAATATACATAAGGATAAGCATCCCAACAGAAATGTATTATATATCAAAATCATGACAGTTGTTGTCAAGATTAGGCACTAATTAAATTAGATTGAAAACATTAGTTGAGGTAAAGTGATGTTTGGTTCTTTTGGGGGGTTACGGAGAAATTTGAAGGTTCAAGAAGCTTATAATAGTAACACCAATCAACTTGTAAAAGCTTAGTAATGCGCATCAAATTTTTCCTAATTTCTAGAAGGACCACTACTTCACGTTTTGTCACTCTCCGTTTTCATGACTGAGATGGATGATCATGATACACACCTAACTTTATGTAAGATAGAAACCTAAAGACACTTCAAGAAGTAAAAAGGAGAAAGATCACTTCATTAAAGATACTCAATTCAAGGTACATAGTAATAATTTACCAAATGGAAAATGAGAAAAGATGCACAAGAAATTACAGAAAAGCAAACACTTAGAAATTAAATTAAATAAAAATAAAATAGAAAAGACACAAGAGGGATACAAAATACACCCTTGGACACAATTAAGCACAGTTATCTACAATTTCATATGGTCCATTGAATTTGGCTTTTTCTTCCAAATCCTTCTTACAGCTGAGCTGAAAAGGAAAAGACGAAAACGCCTCAAGGGACCAATAGAGACAGACTTTGCACTCTTCAACTTGATAATAATTATTACTATTCTTCAAGGAAATTAAATTAACACCATAGCCATAAACTTGTTGACAAAGAAAGTACTCCAATCTAGCTTAATTAAGCATTGCTCCTGAAGGATCCAAGTGCTTTGAAAGCTGATCCCCTTAGAATGTATTGGTGGTAGATTGCTGCCACTGCAGCTCCAATAAATGGTCCAACCCAGAATATCCACTGCTCATAAAACAAATCAACAAAAATTAATAAAATACTAGAAAAATTCGAAATAACGACAAAAATTAGAGACGCATTCTACTATTTTATTTATGTGACTAAATTTCTGTTGCTATTTATTTTATTTTTAATGGTGAATTGAAGAGAGAGATTGTTATGGATGCTTACTTGGTCATCCCAGATTTTGCCATCATTGTAGATAACAGCAGAGCCAAAACTTCTAGCAGGGTTAATACCAGTACCAGTAACTGGGATAGTAGCCAAATGAACCATGAACACAGCAAATCCAATAGGTAATGGTGCCAAAACAGGAACATGAGAGTCTCTAGCGTTCCTCTTAGGATCAGTAGCAGAGAAAACGGTGTAGACAAGAACAAAGGTACCAATTATCTCAGCACCTAAAGCTGTACCTTTGTTATATCCATCATGCACAAAGTTAGCACCACCTCCATACCTGTTAAAGTATGCTTTTTGGAAACCCTTTGCAAGTCCAGTACCACAGATTGCACCAGCACTCTGTGCTGCCATGTACAAAACCGCCCTTATTAGCGACACTTTCCGGCCGACAAATAGTCCGAATGTCACCGCCGGGTTTATGTGTCCTCCTGTAAGTTCATATAAAATGAGTCTCGTTAAAATTTTCTGATATAAAATTTTTCTGTACACAAAAATAACGACTTCTAAAAAATAGTCTAAAACACAGTTCATAAACATGTCATAAATTGTTTCTATTTTCGTAACTAAATATGAAGAGTGTATATGTGTGTAAGGGAGGGAGGGAGGGGGTGGCGTACCAGAGATACCGGCGGTGCAGTAAACAAGGATGAAGATCATGCCACCAAAGGCCCAAGCGATACCCAAAATGCCAACACCATCACAGTCAGTGCCACCAGCTTTGGGATCACTTTGGTGGCTGTAACCAATGATGGTTAAGATAGTGATATAAAGGAAGAGAAGGGTGGCTATGAATTCAGCGATGAGGGCTCTGTAAAAAGACCATTTTGTAAGCTCATCGAAGTCGAACAAAGGAGCTGGAGGAGGGTCTTGATAGTCTTTAGCTGAGTATTCTCTTTGTTCTTGAACCTCAACATCTTTAGCCATATTGCTGCTAGTGTGTTAATTGGGAGAGAGTAGTGTAGTGGATTGAGTGTGAGATGGTTTGATTACAAATGAAGGGGGTGGTATTTATGTAACAAAAGAAAGGAAAAGAAATTAATTAATTAAGTGGGTTAATTTGTTTGTTTATGGATAATGACATGATTAACATTTTATTTTTTGCCGCCCATCTTAGCTTGATTTCGCTTGCATGGACCCCACCTTTAGGGGCCATAATTCCAACGGCACTTCTTCTTCTTCAGAGTATGGCCCAGTATGAGCTAGAAAGTTGGTTGTGTATCAACGGTTACATGTGATTATTGGCAACATAGATATCAAAAATGGCAAATT
Organism: Oxytropis ochrocephala; assembly: GCA_020916435.1. Lineage (NCBI taxonomy): Eukaryota > Viridiplantae > Streptophyta > Magnoliopsida > Fabales > Fabaceae > Oxytropis > Oxytropis ochrocephala. Next base: position 85,642,553 of record CM037094.1, read on the forward strand.
AAGTTGGAACACCAGGTTGTACTGTTTTTGCTGCTCTGTCTGTCACTACTTTGGCAATGTGTAATTAATTACTATGGTCCCATGTGTTTTATTTTTGCATAAATAAATTGAGTATCATCCGCGTTCAAGTGATTAATCCCTCGAGTCGAGTAGGACTACAATAAGCTGTAAAATTCTCCCTCAAAAGACTTAACATCGTTGCATGTTCAAAACTGAATTCGGACACAAGATTTTAGTTAAGTTGAAAGAGACCCGACCATCATTCAAGTGTGTGCTTTACTAGTATGGAACCCGTGCGATGCACGGGGACCAATATCCCTGACTAAATTACATATACAAAAATTTGCATAGTGTGTATATATATATATATCGTATGAACTAATTTAGCACACAAAGTACAAAGAAGATAAAATATAGTTCTTATGGAATTAATCTGTACATTATGCAAAATGTATCGGGAAAAGTAGAATATTGTGTAGATAATATTGGAAGTTAAAAAAAAAACTTTAACATGTCCTTATAACAATAACAATACTCCCTCCTGGCCTCATTTATAAACAAAAACACACTTTTCGTGTTCATTAAGAATTGATGTATCTCTGGCCTATAATTAATTATGTTATTTGAATTACACCAAAGAATTAATTATGTTGTAGTAACCCAACATCTCTAAAAATTTAAAACATAAAGTTATGGTAGGAAACAATTGCGAATAAGATAAAACAAATAAATAAGAATTCTATCCTCCGTTGATGAATGAACTATAGATTGTCAAAGACTTTGGGTAAACCACATTCTTCGTGATCTGCTACTCACCAATTCATCTTCATCTATTATTAAAATCTTCAATCCTTTCTTTGACCGCACACTGGATAACGCTACGTAAAGTTCGACTCATGAGTAAAAATGCAGTCTATGTAAATATAACCCACGCGTGTGAAAGTGATTGGCCTTGACTTTTTGTTTATAGTCATGGCAAAACAAAGTGACAATGGAAATCGTCGCACAAGAAAAGGTACCCTACATTTTTGTTATAACCTTCAAATCTTGAAAATCATAACAAAAACTTTTCCTCTAATTATTGGTCTATCGCACAAGAATAACATTAATATGATTTCTATTATTTATTTTTCACATATAATTTAACGGATCTGTTATGTTACAGATGTGCAACCAAGTTGGGCATGATGCAATTTATCTAACAATACATATTCTATAATATTACTAAATTATGACATATACATAGATACAAATAATTTTACTGACAGAGTTGATTTACTTACAAAGCACTGTCCATGAGGACCATCTCCATGTTCAACGGACCTTGACCAGGGACCTTCTCTCCGCATATCCAGAGCCTCAAAGACGCGAGCAATGACAGTAAAGTTCCCATCTTTTGGGACAATATCAACAAAGCGGATGGTTTGAGAACCATAAGGTAGGGGTAGCTTTTGCCTGTAGCAGCGAGGAAATAGCAGGTATGTAGTAGTCTGTGTGAGTGTGAATCGTGGAGCCTATTGGGTTTCCTCGCCTAAATTTATAAGGATTTGTGTGATTGTTGTCCAAGTAATTGTTCCATGATTTTGTGGAAATTTATATAATTAACCTGTAATTTGTAATTGTAATTTATCAGGACTAATCTTAAATAATAATGGTGGTGATATGGTAAAATCAGCCTAGGGGATTTTCTATTTGTTGGGAGGGAAAAAATATCTAATTTTATTAGAGTTTTTGGTTTTTAGCATTCGATATTTTGGTTACTGATTTATTGTTTCAGATTTGATGTTAAACAATTTTTTTTGACAACATAATTGATGATAAACATTAGTGATTTGTTAAATGTGGTTGACGCTATTTTAAGCCGTTTTTTATTTATTTTTGATTTATGTTTTATTGCAAGATTTTAGTGGTTGTTTAATGTTATAACTCGAGTCGACGGTTACATGTGATTATTGGCAACATAGATATCAAAAATGGCAAATTAAGTTGGAACACCAGGTTGTACTGTTTTTGCTGCTCTGTCTGTCACTACTTTGGCAATGTGTAATTAATTACTATGGTCCCATGTGTTTTATTTTTGCATAAATAAATTGAGTATCATCCGCGTTCAAGTGATTAATCCCTCGAGTCGAGTAGGACTACAATAAGCTGTAAAATTCTCCCTCAAAAGACTTAACATCGTTGCATGTTCAAAACTGAATTCGGACACAAGATTTTAGTTAAGTTGAAAGAGACCCGACCATCATTCAAGTGTGTGCTTTATTTGCAATGATACTACTACTTCTCCTTACTGTTCGTTCCGTGCACTTATCCGTTGTCCCTACCCTGTTTTAATTTTCATGGCACATGTGTGTTTCCTTATCAAATTCATCCATCAATTCTCATTTGAAATCATATATTCTTGTATTTATGCCTCTCATTTATGTATATCCACAAATGGAAATAATTAATAAAATTAAAATTCTGAAGAACTAAATATAATTTTTTCGATCTATATATATGAACCCTCTGGAACGAACTAGTCTCAATATTTGAGTACAGTGGTTATCACAATTAATAATAAGAAATAGTGTTCAAAACCCTTTAAAAACATATTGTAAAATATTCGCATAAAATTAAAAGCATAAGATATATTATCCTCACAGAAAAAATAAGGTTATCAGAGATTCAGAATGAGTTCAAGTTGTGCAATCATTACTAGTTTTATAGTAAGAGCAGAGTAGTTGTTGTCTTCGTTGTACTGCCAGAACAATTTATCTGGACGCATCTAAAATCAAATGGGTTGTTGTCTTCGTTGTCTTTATTAGCATTCAAGAGCACTTAGGTGAGATGGTAAAAATCTCTTTTAACTTAACAAATGTATTGAATTTGAATCCAGTCTTAGACATGTAACAATTTCAAGCAAATTTAGAGATCATTCTAATTCTAATATTATTCTTATTATTTTGCGTACACCACGAAACAAAAAGAAAATGCATCTAGGGAAAAAGTATATGCAAATTCGTTGTCTTATTTAATGAGCCATTATAAAAGTACCATTAAAAAAGTCTGCCCCCACCAAATTTCTAACGTGTTGGACTTACGGCCCAGACTACATTAGGCTTTGGCTAGACCAGAATTTTTTCTAAATAGATAAGGTTAAGGTTTTTTTAAAAGTCTGTTTAGGTGAAAATATCAGGCTACAGGCCATCAAAAAAATCTTCTATGCTTATCAGGTCGACCTACTTAAATAAACATAAATATTCTTTTTTATTGCTATTATTATATTTAAATTTTATGTTTTGTTAAATTATAAATTTGTTTGCATTTTTTATTTACTTAAAATATTGACCTATATCAATTTTTGACATATTTAACGGTATTATATATTATAAATAAAATTTAAATAGAATGTCCTATAAAGATAAGTCTCTAAAAGATTTTGTTAGATCTCAATCTCATTGATCTAATAGCTTATTCGTTTATTTATAAAGTCTACATTACTCAATATTTGTCGGTTTTCTCAAAATAATGGTGAAATAGTCTTTTAAACAGGCATTGTTAGGCTTTCAAAAAGTCAGGTCAGGCCTCAAAAATCGGTTTGTCACGGGCTACTGACCAAACTCAAGTTTAACGCGTTCAACATAGGTTAGGCTCAGACCAAGCAAAGTCTAGCTCGGCCCCCTTGAGGCTTTAAAATGGAAGGGACTAGAAAAGGTTTTAAATTTAATTGATTCAGTATGAGAATCACAAGTAATTAGTTTATATATTTATAATATAGCATATTATTATTTTTTACATCCTCTAGCATATTATTATGTGATTTTTTTTATAATAACTGTTTTAAATCAATTTGAGTAACATTCATACTATCATCGGTTGATTAATTAGGCATAGAAATTATATGGTTTCGTAAAAAAGATGCAAAAGTATATGATTATATTCTTGTCACAAAAATACATAACTATATATTCTTTTGCAAACTACAACTACTACTCCTTTAGACACAATTATTAACAAAAATATTTACTTTGTACTTATTGGCTAAGGATGATTGTTACGTTGATTTTTAATTTTCTTAATTTTATGTCATATATATATATATATTAAATTATTCCTAATTATCATATAGGTTCTCTCTTCAAAATATTGATGAGTTTAATTTAAGAGTGTGTTTGAAATAATAACATTGAATATAGGTAAATTAGTTTTTTTTTAACCAAAGAAAAACGAAGACAAAAAAGATACCACAGGGGAATTAGACCAAAACCTAAGGCAAGAGAGCAAAATAGCCAAACAAAAATAAATAAATAAAATGAAAAAACAAAAACATTGTTAAAAGAACAAAACCAGATCAAAAGGATTCAGAAACAGAAATTGTTTTTGAACGAGTATTGTATCCAACGACCAAATTCTTTTTTGTCTTAATTTCTTCTTTTGAGTCTTGGACACAACCGGTTCAAAGTAAGCATGTCGCGCAGCTGCTCCATGGGAGTCAGAAGTCACAGTATCACCAACATCGTCTGACGACTCATCCCAAAGCTTTCTTAAAATTTTCATGGCAGATTCAACTACAGGGTTCAATGTAGCAACGGATTCTGAGGTAGCAGGAACAACCTCATCACTTGAGACATCCCCTCAATTCTTCCCTAAAATTCTCATGTCAATTGCATCCACTGTGTTAGAAGAGAAGGCATCTAGCCGAGTCGTGGGAGATTGGGTGGAAGAAGAATGGACCTCCTCCAAAGAGTTATTTGATGAAGAAGGGACCAGCAACTCCCCTAAAGTCGGGGCATGCACAGGAGAACTATGAACAAAAGTAGATTTCTCAGAAGAGATTTCACAATGAGGAGCCGACAAAATCGAAGAATCCTTTTGTATAGCATTAGCTACATCAAGAAGAGGGTTTGGGCTCCCAAACATCTGTGAAATAACAATGTTATTCGTACCCTTGAAACGATTGTGATCATTCTCTTCCTCTACCAAAACCACACTAGTATCTTGCAATTTGGATGGGCCAACGTCCATCACAGGCTCAACAGTTTTCTCTGTGGCAATTGACTTCCCTTTATCAATTTTGGCACATACTAAATAGTAGGTTTCACCTTTCGAGGCTGCACCTGAATTCCTTAAGTCATCTCCGCAACTTGGGAAAATTAACTTACAATTTTGGAGAGAATGACCAATACATTGACAAGATTTGTAAAATATAGGTACACGCTCATATTCCACTCTGATGAGAAAAGAGTGTCCCTCTCTTTCAACTAACAATTGATCATGCAGCTTATTAGATAAGTCAACATCAATAAGAACTCTCTAGCAAAGTGACCAAAAGTCCTCTTCATAGTGGCTTCATCCAAAGCAATAGGAACTCCTAGACTACCACTAATCTCAAACAAAAAATTTGGCCTCCAATATTCACGGGAAAGACCATGAAGTCTAACCCAACAATGAGCATTGGTTTGTTTTGCAGAAAGAGAGTCAAAATTAGACTTCCAAGAAAACAGACGCAGAACACCTGGATTTAAATTACGAGAATCGGGCGACCAGACTCCTCTAAAATCATCCTTGGAGACAAAAGAGAATTCAAAGAATTTCTTACCGAGAGAAATCGGGGACAGATCAGAAGAAGTATTCCACATATTAGAAATTTTCTCCTTCAAATCCTTAATCAGATATGGCTTATCCCCTTTCGACAAAATAATTCTCCCATATAAAATGTTGACGCATTCAGCAATACTAGCTTGATATTCATCTTTAGAAATTTTAATAGCAAGAACATCCCCATTTATACAAGGTTTTGGTAACTGTCTAATGTGATCAAAGTCTGCAAAAGATTTTTTTATATTTAAAATTAGAAGCTTGCGGGTTACCTGCCAGCACCTCAGAGAAAGATTTTCTTTTAACACCATTTGTAAGAGGTGTTGTCACGACACCCGGAGCTAAAAGCGGACTTGAAGTTGAAGCCTCGACAAAACCCTTGTAGTTGTCACCCTCCTTCAGCAAATCGAAGCAAGGAAGCAAAACTTGAGAAATTTTTGGCGGCACAGTCTCATCAAAACCAGATGATGGCGACAGTCCTACAATCTGAGTTGCAGGTACTGTATATTTGATTGGAGCAAATGTGGGGGACCCACGAACATATTCAACAGGAATCACAGAGGACGAAGGCACAGCTGCCAAGGCGACAACTTTATCTGGCATGACAGCGCCTGTGACAGAATTAGAGGAACCAGATGCCAATACCTGCAACAGATCAGCTACAAACGCAAGAGGCTGAACAAAGACAGCTTTGCTACATAGAATATTTCTAGTCGTTGCTGCAAGATCGAGGTCTGCCATGGGCCATGGTGGCAGCCTTGCGCAGCTTTTCGTCAGGCTCCCTGAACCCTAGCGGAGCTCAACAAACGTGTCAAAAGGAAACCAACTGATCTTGCCAACTTATAGGTAAATTAGTTGACATTTACTTATATTTAAGTTCATCAATAAGCGATGGACTATAATAAAGTTTGTCTTTTTTACGTGGTTTTTTACCAAGGTGACTAAAGAGGAGTGTAACTTAGGGTACTAAAGAAAAGTTTAGTAACTATTACTAAAAAGGGTATTGGGGTAATTTACTAATAATGTTTTATATTTATATATATATATATATATATATATATATATATATAATATAAATATATTATATATAATATAAATGGACCCTATAACATGGGTGGTTGTGATTAGAAAGTGGGTAGTTATCACGTTGACTTTTTGTTTTAATCTCAACCATTCTTGATTTGATCTATGGTCATGATTGGTTCCTCTCACCCTCTCATCATAAAAGTCCTCTCTCATAATATAATGCTCTATATATATATATATAATATATAAATATATTATATATAATATAAATATATATGTGGTGGTTCACATGAGCCATGAGCTCGTGTCGTCCTGGTCACTGAGAGCTTCATGTGATCGGTTACACACTTACCACAAATGGAATTTGTGGTAAGTAAGTAGTGGCCACTTACCACAGATTCCAATTTGTGAAAAGTGGAAACGTGGTGGTAAGTGGAAACCAAACATTTGAAAAATAGTAGTATTTTTTTCTATTTCTATTTCTCTCTTTGGAAATTAGATTGTGAAGTTGTTGTTGATATAAGAATGGAGAAATGAAAGTGATGTATAAATAGAAGGTGAATTAGTGAGGAAGAGACAAAATTGTGAATTAGATAGGTAAAAAGTAAATAGTATCATGCTCTTGTTCCTTTTAGAGGAGCATAGTTCATGCACAATCAGTGAGAGGGAGAGAGAGACGGAGAGATAAGTGATTGTGGGGGTATATGAGTCATGATGAGTTTATGATTGTGAAAAAGATTTGGATGCTACTTTCCACAAATTGGAATCTGTGGTAAGTGGGGCTTGGTGGCCACTTACCACAAATTCTAATTTGTGGTAAGTAGCATCCAAATCTCTTTCACAATCTTCCTATACTCCTGGAACTATATAAACTGAATATTAATGTGAAAATATAAAGAGAGATAAATGCATAGTAAAATAACTAAATGCTTCATACCTTTGTGGTTAGGCATTGGATGTTACTTACCACAAATTGGAATCTGTGGTAAGTGGGGCTTAGTGGCCACTTATCGTAAGTGGGGCTTAGTGGCCACTTACCACTGATTCCAATTTGTGGAAAGTGGAAACCAAACAGTTTGATTATGTTCTTGTTTAATTGCCTTGAAGGTGGTGTCGTCGTCGGAGTTAAGTGACCGCCGCTGTGAGCTCACCGCTGCCGCCACCACACACACACACACACATATATATATATATATATATATATATATATATATATATATATATATATATATATATATATATATATATATATATATATATATATATATATATATATATATATATATATATATATATATATATATATATATATAATATTTATATATAAATATAAAAAAATTATTAATAAATTACCCCAATACCCTTATTCATTATCAACCATTAGATCAAATTAGATTAATAAAAAAGAGATCCAAGGATTAAAATTGGTTAAGTAAGAAAAACTTAAAAAATGTTTAGTATTCTAAGTCATAGCCACTAAAGAGTATTGCTTGTTTTATGGGTGGTAGCTTGTAAAGTACTCCCTCTGTTCCTTTTCTTTTCATGTTTTAGTATATGCACAAGGAATAAGAAAACAATAAATAGATAATGTCTAGACTAAAATACTCTTATTTATCATCTTTGTTTTTCACAATTTTACTTGGGTAAATACACACTCATCATTTACTTTGAGAGATAAATAGTATTGGTATATGTGTTTATTAAAAGTTAATTTGTAATTGTTTATTAATTTATTAAGAGTATTGTTGAAAAAATGGTTAAAGTAATCTTGGTATTGTAAAACATCAAAAGAAAATGAACAAAGTTTTGAGGCTAAAATATCAAAAGAAAAGTAATCAAGAGAGTATATATCATTATATCTCAAAAAAGTAGACAACAATTTTGTATGAGTGTATGCTTTTGTTTAATTAAGTGTGTGTTTGGATTTGTTGAATTCCGACGGTCACATACGCACCTCTAAGGTACTTCAACATGATACAAACACAAGTGCTAATTAATTAAGTTGAGGCTTGTGCCCATTTAGGTTAGGAAAATGTTATTTGAACATAGATTTTTAGACAAAAATCGACATAAACAAATTTACAACACTAATTAACCAAGTTTTTTAAACTATTAGTCAACCTGTTTTTTCACAGTTTTCGAGACGTTGTTTAAAAACTTAGTTAATTGATCATTTGGCTAATAGTCTAAAAAACTTGGTTAATTGGTGTTGTAAGTTGGTTTTTGTCGATTTTTGTCTAAATATATATGTTTATATAACATTGTTGTTTAGGTTATCGATCTTCTTGTTTTGTGTGGAACAGAGAGGAAGCAATTAAATGTTAATGGTGTTTTGCGTTAAATATGTGGAAGATTTGCGTTAATAGAGTTTCGCGTTAATCTTGGGGAAGGCAACAAAAAAGGGGCAGTTTCCGTAAAAAAACGGTTACATTTAATACTCACTTAAATGTAGGGAAGGCAATAATTGATGCTCATTCACATAAACACCCTTATTTTTTTTACCCGTTAGATCTGATTTTCCTAAAAAATAATGAATCAAATAGTTATGATTTATTTAGCTCTAATTGACGCGTCCCATTTGCTAATGGATAGCGATGAAACTAGCGAGTGAAGAGTACACGTGTTTGGTCAGCATTAGCGTTTAGCGTTTTTCGGGTAGCGTTCAGTGTTTTTTCAAACGCTATTTGAAGTAGCGTTTTTTGAAACGCTAGTGGATAGCTATTTGCTTTTTTTGACACTCTTACCCTTTTTATTTTTCTTAAATTACTTCTCTTTCTTCATTAAACATTTTGTCATCATTAAAGTTAACACTTTTTGCTTAGTATTGCCGGGCATAGGCATCTTTTGTGCTTCCTATTTAATGGTATGCTTGTTATTGAATAGAAAATAAGTTCTTTTGATGTTAAATGATTTAGAGATTAATAAGAGATTTTTATTTTAATAAAATCATAAGCTTCTTTTTTTTGTGTTATAGTAATGAAAATCACTTTTTCAAAAATAAAAAGTCAATTTATAAAAATGGTTTTTATGAGAAACTACTTTAAAAAGCTTCCATTTTAATCAGTTTTAAGATTATTTTTTGATTCACATTTTTTTAAAAGTTGTAACAAATAGATGGAAAATGTTTAAAATAGATTATTTTAATAAATAGATTATTATTCCATGATAATCATTTTATGTCATTTTACATTTATAAGCCATTTTAACCGCAAGTTTTACCAAACGCATCATTTTCTATCGGCTAGCTCATCCGCTAGCTCATCCGCTATCCGCTAGTTTATCCGCTATTTTTTACCAAACAGAGCCTTAGTAACAATAACTAAGCAAAAAACTTAGTATTGTAAGTCGTTGCGGGGCGGAGGCATCTTTTGTGCTTCCTATTTAATCTGCTTGTTATTGAATAGAAAATAAGTTCTTTTGATGTTAAATAATTTAGAGATTAGTATGAGATTTTTAATAAAATAGAAATTCTTTTTTGTTTGTGTTATAATAATGAAAATCACTTTTTCAAAAATAAAAAGTCAATTTATGAAAATGATTTTTATGATAAATTACTTAAAAAACTTCCATTTTAATTTGTTTTTAGATTATTTTTAGATTCTTATTTTTTTAAAAGTTGTAACAAACAGATGGAAATGTTTAAAATAGATTATTTTAATAAACAAATTATTATTCTTTAAAAAAAGCTGTAATAAACAGCCTCTAAGTCATTATGAGTGTATATACTAATGTTGAAAAATTAGTAGTTTTAAGAAAAACATAATAATATTATTAAACTTCTGTCATTATTTGGAAAGGAATATAAATACATATTCTAGGGAAATCGGAGAGGAATGAGAAATTGCTTAACCTTTTCAGATGGACGCAAATCCTCCACATATATAAATAAATTAGCTAAAGTGCCAAGGTTAAGTTATCCCTAATAAATTAGAATTAAGGAGTAATTATTGGAAGCGTCCATATGATCATGATAATCTATAGTAATAGCATATGTAATGACGCTTGCCAGCCTGAACAAACGTATGGGACCAAAATAGTTGGTTTCCTCCTCTTTACAGATCAGTAGCTGGATAAGAAATATATAATTTTCCAACCACCCTCATAACATGGACCAACCGTTAACAATCATTTTTTCTATGTCTATGATAAGAAATTTTAGGTAAAAAACGAAGGGGAGAATTGACATGGTAACACTGGACTTGGATTAGATTCTCTCCTTCATTCTCCCTACATCTCTCTCATTCCTCTCTATCTCTCTTACTTTTACTCTCTCTCATCTGATTACTAATCTATGCTAGGGACCTGGTTAGCCACGAATAACCTGTTTTGTCAGCCTGTGTGATTTTTCCTTCTCAATAGAGTTTTTGCCACATCTAAAATTTGAACTTCAGACTTTAAAGTTGGATCCAAATCCAATTACCACTCAGATTAACTTTTTTGTTAGCCATGATATTAGTTTGAGTACTGTAATAATTAAAGAATATGATGAGTGATGACTGAAATGTGATCGTCATGAAAAATTAGACTTTTGAAATTATTAAGTGTAAATGGTATGGCTGAGAGAGCTTTAGTAATAATAACTAAGCAAAAAACTTAGTATTGTAAGCCACTGTCGGGCGGAGGCATCTTTTATGCTTCCTATTTAATGGTCCGCTTGTTATTGAATAGAAAATTAGTTCTTTTGATGTTAAATTTGAGGTAAAAAACGAAGGGGAAAGAGATTATAAGATGAGAATTGAGAGAGATTTTTGAGATGGATTAATATCCCTCACTGTTAGTGAGAGATTTAGCTACGAAAAAAAGTAATCAGCACTAACTTTCGTTTGTGACGGAAATAGAGACAAAAAATATATCTCTCTAATAGTTTCGTAACAAAATTCGTCACAAAATGTTTAAAAGACGTTTAGAGAGGGATTTTGAGAAGGGAAGGAATCGAAGTTCAAAAAAAAGAAGGGAATGAATCCCTCACTAATAGCCATGATATTAGTTGTTTTTTTACAATATCATTGGTGCACAGTTTTCATCGACAAACTTTTATCGATTTTGTCGATGACTAATTTACGTTGGAAAATCTGATTGATCACGAGTACTTGACTGAGAGAGCACCACGTGTCCAACATAGAGTATAATGATGGATATATAATAATATTTCTTTTGTTTTAGCCGATGTAATTTGAAAATGAATGTTTCATTGGACGGTGGCTGCCTTCGAATTATATGATTTTATATGATGATAAAACAAAAAGAAAGTTTAAGAGTTTCTTATAAAATTTAAAATGAATTAACAAAAATTCATAACAACAAGTTAAAAAAAAAAAAAAAACCTTACCCATACATGTTCATATTATATTGCACTTTGGACTCTTATAATTTTGTCATTTTCCAACAATTCCTTTTCTTTAATGGAAATATGCAAAATCCAAAATTTAATAAATTGTAAAATAGAAATGAACAGTGTTGTAAGAATTAAACTACACCAACAAGTTTAATCAGTTGAATCGGGAACCAGCAATAATTGTGTCAACACTTTGATACAATTTTCACTCTTTGTTTGTACGTCAATTTATCAAAACACTATGACAAGCACAAATAGGGTTCGTGGGTAATTCCTCCACTACCCCCAACCTCTGTAATACCTGGAATAGTTACTAACATTTAAGAAGAGAAGGACAAAACAGTTTTTACGATTATTTTTATCTTTTGGTACTCTCCCTCATTACTCTTGAAATAGTTACGAAATAAAGAAAGAGAAAGCCAAAAACGTTTTTACAATTATTCTTATCTTTTGGTACTCTCCCTCATTACTCTCTCACGCCCCAACCCCAAAACATAAGCAAATGACCAGAATGCTCCTAAAAATAAATAAAATACATTTTTCCTCTTCGCTCTTTCCCTCACCAACACCGGTACTTTCTCTTTCTTACCACCACCACCACATCCCTCTCACAACCACCACTACCACCACCACCTTCTTCTCACAACCACCGCAACCACTTCCTTCTCACTTGTTGCTGGATCGTTGAAATGTAACATTGATGTTGTTGTCTTTGTATCTGAAAATAGTAACAAGGGATGCAATAGGTACCTTGGTGAAAGAAAAATCAATGTGGTTTAATGACACTCCATCTCCAAAGGATGTAGAAGTCGTTGCTCTTTGGGAGGGACTGAAATGGCTTAAGGAGAAAGGACAAGAAAATATGCACATAGAGCTGGATTGCAAACAAGTTGTAGACTCTCTTCACGGGGATAAAGATTCACTTTAAAATTTTGGTATTGTCATCTCTAGGTGCAAGAATATTTTTCACTCGAATACAAACTATAGGATTAGTCCCCCAGCCATGATTCCTCCACAAGCTGGATTTGGATATCAGCAGCAACTTGTTCTTGGGATGAGACTGGGTGGCGGTTCAATGCCAATCTTCTTTGTTCCAATGGTGAAGCAGAACCAAAAAGGTCGGCGCCCAGATGGACGTCGAGGAGCAGGTCCTATTCAACAACAGCAGCAGCCAGTGTCATTGATGCAGCAGATGCTTCCAAGGCAACATGTTTATTGCTACCCTGGCCTTGTAACACCCCCCTCTATTAATTATAAATAAACGCGCAATTATCAGAGTCACCACGAGGGTGTCACATTTTTCACAACATAAAACTCCAAATCGATTTAAATTAAATCCTCAAAAACATAAATAATTAATCTCTAAGCAGCGGAATCACAAAATTATTGAACATCTCCAACATAAACAAGACATTAAGTCACACTTCAAAAATAAATAGGCATTAAGCCAAAACTCCAAAATAACAGTGACAGTTTGAAAAACGAAAACTAAATCACTCCCTGCTGCCACATCGTAGAATACCACTGCACTCCAACGAGAAGGAAACTACACCTAGCAATCCTCCACGAGTGCTATCGATCACCTGCAGCGTTGCCACATAAGAGCAACATTTCAAGCAGAAGGGGTGAGCTTAACAGAAATAATAGATAAAAGATAGTAGTGTATAAGCAGCAGGCAGTTCATGTCACACAGAAAAATCCACACGTCATCGCATCACACAAGACATAATTTACATCAAACGGGAGCACCAAAACTCGTTACACGTATCACAGCGTCGCACGAAGCACAACTTTCATCACAATGAGACCACCCAAAACACGTTATGTATGCGTACATATATGTAGACTATGCGACAATGTAACCCCTCTGGGCATATGCATGCGGTACCGATCTCAAACACAACTAAGCCGCGACGGGCGAGAGGCCGAAGCCTATACCACCAAAAATATTCACAAAGAGGCCGAAGCCTATACCACCGAAAATAGTCACAAAGAGGCCGAAGCCTATACCACCGAAAATATTCACAAAGAGGTCGAAGCCTATACCACCGAAAATATTCACAAGAGGCCGAAGCCTATACCACCGAAAATATTCACAAAGAGGCCGAAGCCTATACCACCGAAAATATTCACAAAGAGGCCGAAGCCTATACCACCGAAAATATTCACAAAGAGGCCGAAGCCTATACCACCGAAAAATGCATATGATAATGCGACTCATGACTCATGCACCAACTACACAAACTCAAAGTATTTAATTAATAAATACTATAACATCATATCTCATTATAAAATCACTTCACAAAAATATCACGTGTTGCGGCATCACAGCTACCTCGTAATTCTCACCATTCTGACAAAGATCACACCGCCACATCGCTTACACCGCACTTCGACACACACTCGTTTTCACTTCACACACACTCACTTCGCCGACACACACTCACTTCACTTCGACACACACTCACTTCACCTCAAGACACACTCAATTCACCTCGGCACACACTCACTTCACCTCTCACACACCCACTTCACATCCAAGACACACTCACTTCACCTCAAGACACACAAAATACACCTCAGACACACTCTCACACCCTAAGACCTCACCCCATTCACCTCGGCACCTCATCTCGCCTCACTCACCTCTGGCCACCAACCTCCTTCACCTCAAGACATCACCCCCATTCACCTCAAGGCAGACTCACCTCACCTCACTCACCTCTGGCCACCTCACCTCATTCACCTCGACACCACCTCACCGCGCGCCGCCAAGAGCGCCGCCACTCACACACCGAACACACGCACCTGGCGCGCCACAACCGGCAGCGCCCAACGCATACACTCACGCACCTCGGCACCTCGGCACACACACACATGCAGCGCCAAGAGGCGCGCCACACACGCCAAACACACGCACACATCTCGGCACACACAGGCACATATCTCAAGACACGCCACACACCTCACACACTCGGCACACACTCACACACAGGCAGCGCCAAGAGGCGCACCACACACGCCACTGGGCACACATCTCGGCGCCTTAGGGCAGCCACGTTGGCGCCCCCACACGCACACACACACCACCACGGCGCACACTCAGCGCCGCTGCAGACACAAGCGCACGAGTGGCAAAGAACTCGGCGCTACTGGGGCAAAGACAACGCACACGCACATTAACGCAATAATGATAATCATGGCTCAATCACGAAATCAACATCATCATGCAAACAATCACAATAACGAAAACACAACTTCATGCAAAGATCACTCAAATCCTAACTACCCACATACCGCCATCGCAACCCATTATAAATGTTAAAACTCACCCTTACCTCGAATGCGTAGGCTCCCGAACACGATGAAGGAACCACGAACAAAATCTCAGCAACAACTTCCTTCTCCGACTCGAGATTTCGCGAACTCTCTCTTTCTCTTCTCCTCCTTCGCTCCTCTCTCTCACGGCGCACCATTCTGCTTCTCTCCTCTTTTTCTTTCTTTCTCTCCAAGTTTCTAAGATCTTAACCCTAGCTTAAGTCATTGGGCCCACTTGACTTGGGCTCTTCTCGCCACCTAGTTAGTTACTAACACTACTCCTTTCTCTTAATTAAATTACCACTCACTTACTTACTAAACACCACTCCTCATTTAAATTAAATACCCTTTTATTATTTTAATACAATTAATCACTATAACACCTAATTAAATTAATTAAATAAACACTCGAATTATTTTTGGGGCGTTACAACTCTCTCTCACTTAGAATATTTTCGCCCTCGAAAATCTAACCAATACGGATATAGTAATGCTCTACCCAGTTCATACTCAAAGCTTACCTCTAATCCACCCAACGGCAAACAAACAAAATTCACAACAAAGTCTTCGTAGAAAATTGACAAGAGACACAGTAAAACACACCAGCAAAGACATTACAACCATACAGATAATACAAAGACTTAAACGTTCGCAAAGATGCGACAATGACAAAACAACAAGTAGCATCGGTAGATAACAATAGATTCTAGCGGGGCACCCTTGCGAGAGACACGCACTCTAGTACTACCATCATCCCTCCGTTGCCTCGTAACCCGCCAAAACAAACACCCTTCCAAAGAGACCTTCCTTGCTTTGGTTTGGACACCGAGCACCGATGTGTCCTTCCTCACCGCAGCTTGAAACAGAGCGCATCCTTACGATCACGCTTAGTTGCCATATGGCCCTCTTTCCCACACTTGTAGCATCTCTTCACACCACCCGGACAATGGGCGTTTATGACCCGACCTTCCCACACTTGTAGCATACCACACTAGCAAAGCAAAGATCTCCCCACTTGACTTCTTGCCCGAACTCTCTCTCCCTTACCCTTACCACCGAAACCTCAGGGCTTCCCACTAAACCGAGAATTCCTCTTTTCCTTCACTACTTTGTGTGTAGCAGAACTATCTTCTTCATAGATCCTACACTTATCAACCAATCTAGCAAAATCCCGAATCTCTTGATACCCAATTGCTTTCTTTATATCGTATGTATGCACCACTCTCAAATTTGACACACTGGAGAACTCCGAATCGGCATCATTGGCATAGTAAGGATGCAATTTGGCCAACTCCTCAAATTTGGCGGCATACTCGCCACCGCCTTGTTTCCTCGCTTTAGCTCTAGAAATTCCACTTCCTTCTTAGCTCGCACATCCTCGTGGTAGTACTTTCTCTTGAACTCTCTTGTGAAAACCTCCCAAGTAACTTCCTCACCAAAGATTTTCTAACCTTCGCGACATTCCCAACCATCAGTCATCCGCCTCTTCACTAGCATATGCGTATCTAACCTTACTTTTCTCGCGCAGCGCATAATCCATAACCGAAAAATTCTCTCGATCTCCTTCAACCATGCCAAAGCTCCATCAGGATCATACCGACCTTTGAAAGTGGGCGGATTCTCCCTTTGGAACGTGGCCAACTTACGATTTTCAGCATCCTCTCCACCATTCCACTGGTTCCCATCGCTCGAGCTATAGCTTGCAAAGCTTCAAAGAAGAGCAAAGATCAACCCTCATAGCCATTTCAACCTAACACCGCAAAGATTAACACCAATTCGTAACTGTGCTAACACTACTTAGTTGTCATATACACTATGACCGATGCAGACACTTGGCCGGATTGACCGAACTTATGCTCGATACCACTATTGTAACACCCCCCTCTATTAATTATAAATAAACGCGCAATTATCAGAGTCACCACGAGGGTGTCACATTTTTCACAACATAAAACTCCAAATCGATTTAAATTCTCAAAAACATAAATAATTAATCTCTAAGCAGCGGAATCACAAAATTATTGAACATCTCCAACATAAACAAGACATTAAGTCACACTTCAAAAATAAATAGGCATTAAGCCAAAACTCCAAAATAACAGTGACAGTTTGAAAAACGAAAACTAAATCCCTCCCCGGTGCTACACATCAGAGCTGACACAGACCTAACGAGAAGGAAACTACACCTAGCAATCCTCCACGAGTGCTATCGATCACCTGCAGCGTTGCCACATAAGAGCAACATTCCAAGCAGAAGGGGTGAGCTTAATAGAAATAATAGATAAAAGATAGTAGTGTATAAGCGCAGCAGCGATTCATGTCACACGTAAAAATCCACACGTCATCGCATCACACAAGACATAATTTACATCAAACGGGAACACCAAAACTCGTTACACGTATCACAGCGTCGCACGAAGCACAACTTTCATCACAATGAGACCACCCAAAACACGTTATGTATGCGTACATATATGTAGACTATGCGACAATGTAACCCCTCTGGGCATATGCATGCGGTACCGATCTCAAACACAACTAAGCCGCGACGGGCGAGAGGCCGAAGCCTATACCACCAAAAATATTCACAAAGAGGCTGAAGCCTATACCACCGAAAATATTCACAAAGAGGCCAAGCCTATACCACCGAAAATATTCACAAAGAGGTCCGAAGCCTATACCACCGAAAATATTCACAAGAGTACCCAAGCCTATACCAATCAAAAATATTCACAAAGAGGCCAAGCCTATACCACCGAAAATATTCACAAAGAGGCCAAGCCTATACCACCGAAAATATTCACAAAGAGGCCGAAGCCTATACCACCGATAAATGCATATGATAATGCGACTCATGACTCATGCACCAACTACACAAACTCAAAGTATTTAATTAATAAATACTATAACATCATATCTCATTATAAAATCACTTCACAAAAATATCACGTGTTGCGGCATCACAGCTACCTTGTAATTCTCACCGGTTCATAAAGATCACAAACGCCACATCGCTTACACCGCACTCGACACACACTCGCTTCACTTCGTCACACACTCACTTCGCCTCGACACACACTCACTTCACTTCGACACACACTCACTTCACCTCTAAGCACACACTCAATTCACCTCGGCACACACTCACTTCACCTCGTCACACACCCACTTCACATCCAAGACACACTCACTTCACCCCAAGCACACACAAAATACACCTCGGTACACTCTCACACACCTCGGCACCTCACCCCATTCACCTCGGCACCTCATCTCGCCTCACTCACCTCTGGCCACCAACCTCCTTCACCCTAAGACATCACCCCCATTCACCTCGGCACCTCACCTCACCTCACTCACCTCGGTCACCTCACCTCATTCACCTCGACACCTCACCTCACCGGCAGCGCCAAGAGGCGCGCCACTCACACACCGAACACACGCACAAGGGCGCGCCACAACCGGCAGCGCCCAACGCATACACTCACGCACCTCGGCACCTCGGCACACACACACAGGCAGCGCCAAGAGGCGCGCCACACACGCCAAACACACGCACACATCTCGGCACACACAGGCACATATCTCGGCACACGCTCACACACCTCGGCACCTCGGCACACACTCACACACAGGCAGCGCCAAGAGGCGCACCACACACGCCACTGGGCACACATCTCGGCGCCTTGGGGGCAGCCACATTGGCGCCCCCACACGCACACACACAGCCACGGGCGCACACTAGGCGCCCTTGCCCAGACACAAGCGCACGTGGCAAAGAACTCGGCGCCACGGGCAAAGACAACGCACACGCACATTAACGCAATACAATGATAATCATGGCTCAATCACGAAATCAACATCATCATGCAAACAATCACAATAACGAAAACACAACTTCATGCAAAGATCACTCAAATCCTAACTACCCACATACCGCCATCGCAACCCATTATAAATGTTAAAACCCACCCTTACCTCGAATGCGTAGGCTCCCGAACACGATGAAGGAACCACGAACAAAACCTCAGAAACAACTCCCTTCTCCGCCTCGAGATTTCGCGAACTCTCTCTTTCTCTTCTCCTCCTTCGCTCCTCTCTCTCACGGCGCACCCTTCTGCTTCTCTCCTCTTTTTCTTTCTTTCTCTCCAAGTTTCTAAGATCTTAACCCTAGCTTAAGTCATTGGGCCCACTTGACTTGGGCTCTTCTCGCCACCTAGTTAGTTACTAACACTACTCCTTTCTCTTAATTAAATTACCACTCACTTACTTACTAAACACCACTCCTCATTTAAATTAAATACCCTTTTATTATTTTAATACAATTAACCACTATAACACCTAATTAAATTAATTAAATAAACACTCGAATTATTTTTGGGGCGTTACAGGCCTCATGTAAGTTGTAGTTTTTCTAGGGTTCACATGCAAAACTACATAAGTAAGATCTTAGAAATTCATGATTCTCACAATTAGGAAGAAGCACTAACCTTTGTCCATGGTAAATGCAATTCTTCAATACTTGGAATAACTTGAATACCAATGCCATGGAAATCTTTTCTATCTCCTTCCCTTACTTTCTTGTGACTCTTTATTGATGGGTGGTAGAATCACACTATCATAGGGAATGTTTAATTTCTTCCTATATATATATTGTTTCCAACAAACAATATACCTCTTCACCAAACAATATGTACCCCTTCAATAAAATAACTTTTCAAATGGTCACATTAATTCATTTAAATATAAACAAATGTGTCCCTACAATTAATTATTAAACCATAGTATTTATTTATCACACACGAGACATATATTTTTTACATTCTCCCACTTGGCTCATGTGATAAATCCCACTTCACGGTTTAATAAAGTATCAATCATAATGCGCATAAACAAGGACATACATTTATATATTGGTTACATCCTGAGTCACAATTAAGAACAAAACTAATAAGAGTCATGGCGGTTGTGTATTATCAAATCAACACACTTCCTTCCATGTACGACTATACTAGTATTCATTCTTAACATGATCATAAATGATAAGTCCATAATAAGTTCAAACTTAATGTCATTATCAATAACGTGATGTGTTTTCAAGATCATCACTTGCATGCATATACATAAACATAAGAAAACACAAAATTCAGAAACAAATACATTAATGAGCTAAGAGTGTCTAAAATAAAGTAAACATCATAATTTAACATTCGCTAGTAGATATAACGCCCATATTCAACACAGGTCGCAACATGCAAGATGTTCAACTGCCAGGTGTAACCAATTCGGGTAGACCACCCATTATTATGAATCGTCAGTTCCTTATGACATGGGTGGTCTACCAATTCGGGATGTTGCGGGACAGCCTATACCCATTCATGCTTTGGCTACAACACTAGCAAATGTTCCTCTTGAGCAGCATAGAACTATGCTTGGGGAAGTTTTATATCCGCTAGTAGATCCGTTGGGACATGATGTTGCTGTCCAAGTTACGTGCATGCTTTTGGAGATATACCAGCTTGAGGTGTTGCATCTCATCGAGTCACAATATATGCTCTTAAAGCAAAAGTTTCTGAAGCCATAGATGTGTTGAGGAGTGTAGCTCAACAGCAAGGCAACAGCCTAGCGGATCAGCTAGCTTCACTCTCTCTCAATGACAATCTCTCGTCTTAAATTTTGTTTTTGATATTTCACGTTATGCTTTATTTATTTTTTGTTGCTCGCTGCTGGATTAGCAGCACTACTTTGATTACTTAGTTTATGAATTTGTTGCTTCTTATGGATTTATTTATTTTTTGTTTTTGACTTGCTGCTGGATTAGCAGCAGTACTTGGATCGATTAGTTTATGGATTTGTTGTTTGGATAAAATAAAACAAGACAAGCCAACCAAGTAGTTAATTGTCTTCCAAGGGATTCTAGGTTATTTGTTAGCTCTAAATTATTTTACTTTATCTCAAGTTGTGTCGTGATACCTTATATGAATGAATTAATTTAAGTTGTTGCTTGTAAAAGAAAAAACGTGATTGTCGATTCAATCAGTTGAACCGGAAATCGACAGCAAGTGTATCAACACTTTGATACAATTCATTCTTTGCCAATACAAGAATTTATCAAAACATTATGACAAACACAAATAGGGTTCATGGGTCACCCCTCCCACTTCAAACACTTTCCCGAATCACAGGATGATTTGTTCACCCCCACCTCCACCCTCTACAATACTAGGAATGAGTCACTGACACCAAGGAAGAGAACAGACAAAGTCAATTTTGCAGTTATTCTTAAAAGGCTTATTTGATAGCCTCGATAAGAAGATAGAATATGATAAGTTTATCATATCTTGTATCAGTTGAACTTTGTTGACCTAACAAGATATGATAAGTTAATCTTGTCACTTTAAGCTATCTTACCCCTCTTGTTAAAATCTTATATTGGAAATGAGTTGAGTTAAAAACCAGCGGGAAAGGATAAAAAAAGCCATTTTTTCATTTACTCTTATAAAATAAATTTTAGAAAACAAAAACAAAGTTAAATTAAATATTTAAATGCTTAATTTTAAAAATAACGTATGATTTTTTTGAACCAAAAATAACGTATGGTTTAATGACAAGCGTAATTTTATCATGTATAATCTAAAAATAAAAATCTATAGAAATTAAAATATTAAAAAAATGAAATAAGTGATAAAATTATAATAAACTATTATTAAAAAATATGATTTAATTTTAATATTTTTAACAAATGAACTATAGACTTTATGGTTATCACAAAGGTAATTTTATCACTAACATATATAATAGAATGACATATCTTTGAAGCAAATGATGATAATAATAATAATGATAATAATAATATTGTCAAAAAAGTAATGATAATAATAATAATAATAATATTATATTATTAAAATTTTAAATTATTTTATTTCTTGTCAAGTGCATGACTAACACATAATAATAGGATAATGCTTATAAGTTCTCTATCACATCTTATCCCTATCCAACTTTATATTATATCATGTCTATGTCCTATCCTGACCATCAAACGAGTTTAACGAGTCTTCAACATCAGAGATGAGAAAAATGTAAAGAGGTACGTATACAGATTCAACTCCAAAATCGAAAAGAAATGAATAGAATGAAAATGAACATTTGAGTACAAGAATTTACCTTAAGTGGTGAGATCAAACGTTGGAGCCACTAGTCCACTACAATAATTTTATTTAGGATGAAAAACAGCACAGACATGTGATTATTTGGCTATTCTCAAAGGTGTGCATGTTAAACGCTAACAAAAGAGATTAAGAACTGTTATGAGGGTTAATGGATGATGAAATCAAATAGTAGAACTAAATCGAGCCAAAAGGCTTTAAGATATAAGGACCTAAATAAGAAGCCCGTTTACTTTTCTACACGACTTTGAATTGTTAAACCATGGGTCTTAATTGATTAAACTAATATAGTTTTTGAAAGGAATGGTTAACGTGTTGTTCTAATCAAGTTAAAAACATTTCAAATTGATTTAAACCTCAGCATTTATTCCAATCTCTGTGTAACCATATCGCTTCAAATACCCAAAACATGTACTACCTAATAGTCTAGAACGAATCTAAGGGGGCATAAAATACACTCCACATATCAAAATACTCTCCCATCATCACTCTCATTGATCGATTCAAATTCATGTGAATTTCACTTTGAAAATGGAAGTAACTTGGTAGAACCCAAACAAAATTCATCTAAATTATTCAAATAGTTCAAGTTGATTAAATTAGTAGTTCAAAGCAATTTGAGGGTAGATCAATTTAATTAACTCGGCACTGGAGGGGATACACTCAGAATACAGTCCAATTTGAATTGAACAAACTGTCAAATAGATTAATTAAACCAGCAGTGATTTGCCCTTTGGTACGTTTACTTTATGCAGACGCAACAACATTGTTACCTTTCAACTTGCAATCACAAGTTTTCGAAATTCACGATAAACTGTTATTTCAATTCAAATGTGGCAAAATGGATACTGAAAAATGTCATAAAAAGACAGGCACTCCAAACCTGACGTACTAAGCATGATCAAAAACAAAAACACAGTACATAATCAATAGGGTAAGCTAGGATAAACAGAAAAATCAAAAAACCGATAATTCTCCCTTTATCAGATGGAGTGAGACATGGCTAAATTAAACATTCAGAAACAGAAACTGGCATTGCATTGGTTAAAAAAGAATTTCTAGACGTACCAGACACAAAGTTCACTAGTAATACAATAACATTGAACTCCTATCGATCCAGTGAAGAATAAATCCATTAACTTAAATCTAAGTGCAGATAAATCCAAAGACAAAATAAGCTGGAGAGGAATTTCTTAAACATCTTAGAAGTAGCAAGCAATTGCAAAACTCTCAAACAAAATCAATTTCAAAAGCCCTCAATCATTCAAAAACATGTTTGATCATGAAACAAAAATTAGAGAACACACAAGATGATGCAGTACAACAACCATCTTTTACCATGTGGGCAAAATGTCTAAATCAGAGTTGTGAAAAATATTTGATGATCAGTAAAAAAGGGCAACAAAGAGTAGACCGAAAAGAGAACAGGAAAGAGAATAGACTAATTAAGGGGTTGACAACACATCTTGACCCAAAATACAAAAGCATTGAAAACAGGATTTCTATACTTGCAATGTCTTCACTAAACCAATAGTCAACCAGTGTGAGACTTCACAGCTTCACAGTTGCAAAACATTTATAACAGAATTAGCACCATCAAAAAAGCATAACCCTCAAAAGATACTAATAGATACAACATTAGAGAAAAACTTATTCTGTAATGCATATTGAGTTGAATGGAATGCATAGGTCAATCTAACTCAATATTGCTCAATTTCATAGTGGGCAAATCAACAAACTTGAAAGACATAAGTTAATACTTGGTCTAATGTAAAATGGAAATGAAATAGATACTACATAGCACTGATAATGTCTCAAACAAACCAAGTCACTGCGCTCATAATGAGAAGAGTTAACTTCTAACAAGATATCCAGCTGCATAAAAGGAAATGCAAGCTCAATCGCGAAAAAAATTACCTGACAATTAATTAATGGCAACCATAGCACAAAATGAAACTCTGCTTTAACCGAATCAATCTATAAGTGCTTGGATTAGCTTATGAAGAACAACTTATGGAGATAAATAAGTTTTTATGTTGATTAACAAGTTCACTAACAAAAATTATATCTTCATAAGTTGTTTTTTCATAAACTAACTTGACACGCTTATGAATAATAAATAAAGGTTTATTTATTTGCATACGTTGTTTTGCATAAGCTCAAAATAAGTTCAATCCAAACGGGTCTAAGTTGATTCTCTCACTAACAGAGTCACAGCAAATTCAACATGAATCCTGCGTTCAAACAAAGCATGCACTAAAAATTCCACCTACAGCACATCCAACAGAGTGACCAATATAGATAACGCAAAAGACTAAAATCAATTGACAAGATTATATCGAAATACCATATATTGTAAACATAAATTAAAATTAACTAAGCTGATAATATCTCTCAAAAACATCTAAATTATCCAAAACATGTAATTGCAAACAAAAACGTTCAACAGTTCCGCAATATTATATTAAAAAAAGCACAGATCAAATAGAGTAATTGAAACAAAGACCTCCTCAATCCTGAGGGATTTCAACATCTCCATCAGCGATCTCCTGCTGCAAATCCTTCGGGTCCTTACCATCAACAGTGCATCCAACAGAGACACAGGTACCGAGAATCTCCTTAACAGTTCCAGCGAGTTCCTTCGCCATAGATCTTGGCTTCATGATCTTAGCAATCTCAATGACATCATCAAGGGAAATGTTTCCATTGTGCTTGATATTTTTGGTTTTCTTCCTGTCACGTTCAGGCTCCTTCAAGGCCTTAATGACTAGCGCCGCCGCGGAAGGAACCACCGAGACCTTAGCCTGACGATTCTGAACGGTGAGCTTTACGGTAACCCTAAGACCCTTCCAGTCCTTTGCGGTTTCTTTAGCGATGTCTTCTCCGATCTTCTTTGGAGAGAGACCGAGTGGACCGATCTTTGGAGCGAGGGAACTGGCCGCGCCGACTTCTCCTCCGGTGACTCGGACATAGACATCGACGACCTGTGAGGGGTCGAACTTTGGCGGCATTGTTGCACTATTTGCAGAGGATTAGGGTTTCAGAAAATGTCGAGCGCAGCGAAGCGAGTGTGTAACTGAGAGAGGATGATATATATTGGGTAGCTAGGGTTTTTGCTCTCATTTAACATTTGGGCTTTTCGAAGGTGGACTCTTGTGCTTTGGGCTAGGCGTTTACTTTTCCCACTCTCCCTCTTACTCTTTCACACCCTTTAACAAATTTTATTCCAAAAATAATCTCGCGTGAAACGCCGTGAGGATGTGTTTAAATACTGTTCGAACGAACTTGTTCGAACACGTTCGAATGACCTCGTTCGAACAGGTGAAATTACGCACAAAAGGGTGTGAAGTCAATATTTAACACACTCGAACGATGTCGTCCGAACGGGTTCGAACTAGGTCATGCGAACAGGTGAAAAACACCCAAAGAGAGTGTGAAGTCAAAATTTAACACACTCGAACGATGTCATTCGAACCTGTTCAAAGGCCCGTGTTCGAACAGGTGAAATTTCGTGAAAAGAAGAGGTTTTGGCTGGCCTTTTGGTCTTTTCACACTCTTGTGGGGTGTGTTTTGAGTAGGAGGGGGTGTGGGAAAAGCAATAGCCTTGGGCTATGAAGCCCGTATACTATCTTCAGCAAACAAAAATGGTTTTTTTGTACCCCCACCCTTTCCCACCATACCCCCCCCCCACAGACCCTGTGAAAAGACCCAAATACCCCTGCCTTTTTACAAAATCACAATTTCTTCACACTTTTGGTCATACCTACGAATGACCACCTTTCACTCGAATATACCCCCCAAAAACGTATATACGAGCGCCTTGTTTCAGCCCAATCGTATATACGCCCTTCAGAACATATATACGATGCTTTGAAATTTCCACATCGTATATACGTTTCAACCAACATATATACGATTAGCTTCAGAATTGTCACTCGTATTTACGTCCAACAACACATATATACGATGCTTTAAAAGTAATCATCGTATATACCCCCAGTCATATGTATATACGATGCGCAATTTATTTATTTTTGCTAATTGTTTTTTCCTTGTATACGAGTGTCCGGTAGCAAATGATGAGAGAGGTAGATGGGAGGTAACTCTATCAAAGCATGCATCAGAGTCATCTCCATCGCTCCGAGTACGAGGACTCGGAGGCATAATCAGCTCCATGTTTCGGCTAGGAGACAGGATAGGAGACAGGCTGACCCAACTGAGTATCAACCCCAGCCAGCTGAGCACGATGACGCAGCTCAGTATCAGGACGCTGGAGATTTCTATCACGGGGATTTCTTACAGCAGTGTCAGCATGAGGATTGGTATCGGGGGAGGCCGGCTCTTGAGTACCATCCCCATCCTCCTCAGTATCATCCCCAGGCTCATGAGTACTATCCCTATCCTCCTCAGTACCATCCCCAGGCTCCTGAGTACCATCCCCATCCTCCTCAGTACCATCAGGCTCCTCAGTACTAGCCACAGCCTCTTCATTACCATCCTTCGTCTGCCGAGTATCAACAGGAGCAGCCTCAGGGGCATGAGGGGTATCAGACTGATTCGTCGTTCTCAGATGAATCTATGTCTGAGCATCAGGAGGAGGAGCCTCAGCAGGATCAGGGGCATCAGGAGGAGCCTTAGCCTCAGGCCTCTCTCTTCACAGACATGGCAGATCATGTCTGTAGTTCTATACTAGCTGACCCTGTAAGTATTGCTTTTTTTGCTTAAATAATTTATTTAACGCACATAGTCTGCTCTGCACTTTTTGCTTACGTCATTTATTTATTTTTAATTCAGGATTCTCAGCGTGTTATGAAAGTATGGGCTCATGGCAACAAAGTCCATACCAGGCTGCAGCTAGTATACGATGCCCTACGTCAGCGTTCCACATTGGTCAGGGACTCTAGACTAGAGCCATTTCTCTTCACTGGCCACGCCTCAGTAGACCATGAGTTGTTGTCGGCTTTTACCGAGAGATGACACTCAGATACTTCGTCATTTCACTTGTCATTTGGTAAAATGATGATCACTCTGGATGACATCTCCTGCTTGCTGCACCTTCCCATCCAGGGGAACTGTGCGACACCTCCCACCATCACTGTCAGCTCGGAGTATGCCACACAGCTTGCAGAGACCTATCTTGGTGTTCCACGGACTGAGGCTGCTCACAACACTAAAGGAGGTTCATATTACAGCTTCAGATGGCTGGAGCAGATTTATGAACGTAATTTGTGAGGGCTTATCTCCTTCTGCTTCTGACCTACAGTATCTTCACTACGAAGACTGGAGACAGGGCGGAGGGTAAGTGGTTGATGTACCTGGCTGTTATGAGTCCAGAGGTTCTTGGAGGCTATGCATGGGGTGCAGGTGCACTAGCTGCCATCTATGACTCCTTGAACACTGCGTCTTTGAGGGAGACGCAGCAGTGTGGAGGGTATGCCAGCCTATTCCAGGTATGAATGTAAACTTAATTTTTTTATTAATTCAGAATATGTTTGGGTAAATAGTTTTTAATTAAACCTGTTGTTATTTTTTTGCATTTCAGTCTTGGATCATGTGGTACTTCCCTCAGATGACAGTGAGGTTGCGTGGTCATATAGCTGGTGCGGAGCCACTTGCTAGGCGCTTCAGGAAGAATAAGTCAGACCACCTGAAGCTGAGCCACTACAGGAGGATGTGTGGTCATATAGATGGTACTTCCCTTAGAGTGGTACGTCTGTGCATCTATCCCCAGATTATTATCAGCTCCACCATCACCAGTACTACAGGACTGGACACCCTTCCCAGAGCTACGATACGACGATCCTGAGTGGATGAGGGAGGTTGTGACCGCTTGTAGGGAGGGGATTCGTGATGGCGAGATCACGCGTGGCAGTCGGGCATATCAGACACTCCATAGGCTGGTGGGGATGGCACATCCGGATGACATTGCACAGGAACTTAGACGACGGGGACGAGGACGAGGGCGACGAGGAGGACGTTAGGGATTTTGTATTTGTACTTTGATATATTTGTACTCATATTACTTTGATGTTGACACTTTATTATTACTTTTTTTTGGTTATTATATATTCTGAGTTTCTATAATTTATCGATTTCATTGATTCGATAAAACAAAGTTACACAAGCGATAAAACATAAACAACTAGAATCAAAATAGACAGATAAAAAAATACAATAGAAACTACTGAGTTGGTGGAGTTAATCGACGAAGGATCTCAGCGACAGTCCTTCTGGTTTCGACGTACAAATGAATGTAACTCTTCCATTTAAACATAATATGATTGTACATCATCTGTCGGAGGTCATCCTCGGTGTTGACATCCACGATGCATCAAAGAAAGACCTCCATCAGTCCATTCTGGTTTCCGATAAACGATACGAATTATCTCATGCTCGTCGTTCTCTGGTTGAACCATCCGCAGTAGTTTCTGCTTAAGAGCAGCAAATGATATGCAGTGTTTTAACCTACACGATAAAAAATCTCTCCCATCGAAACCTATATATACCATCATCTTGCAAGATGATGCCCTGATGATCAGCAACCCCCATATTAGAATGAACGGGAGTGAGGGAAGAAGGCTCGTAGTATGACATTAGCGAAGCCTGCATCATCTTCACTTGTGTTGTGTGAGAGAAGGAAGTTGAATTTTTGGTCTGAAAATAGTGATGGTGGGAGTGGCTATTTATAGTTGAGGTAAAAGATTATCAACCGTTGATTTTGTCGTGCAATCCACACCGTTGATCAACTTTGAAAGTGAAATCATGACTTTTAAAAAAAAATTACAACTAAAAAAAACAAATAATAAAACGCATCGTATATATGTCATTTGAGACATATATACGATGCTCATTTTAACCACATCGTACATATGCCCTTAAGAGGTAAAAGATTACAACCGTTGATTTTGTCGTGCAATCCACACCGTTGATCAACTTTGAAAGTGAAATCATGACCGTTTAAAATTTTTTTACAAAAAAATAATAATAATTCAAACCCATCGTATATATGTCCAAAATGACATATATACGATGGGCCTTTTTATAAAAAAAAAGATTGCAAAAGACATTTTGGGATTTTCAATTTTGGTGGGGGTATATGGGGATTTGGTGGGGGTACCAAAAAAACAACCCAACAAAAATAGCATATTTAGGGGTTACTATTAACATCATACATTTTTGCTAATACTCTCCCTGTAGAGTCTTTTCTACTTTTCAGCGATTACAAAAAAGAATTTGTTTTTGAGTAAATTATTAATTTAGATTCTCAAATTGACTAGTATTATATGAGTTTAGTCCTTTGAGTTATTAATATTTTAAAATATTCATTGAAATTGAAAATGTTCAGTCTTATTGATGTTCGAAGAAATTTAATTTCAAAGACTACATTGGTATACTAATACTAATTAATACAGTTAAACATGAGAAAGGAGCATGGAGGAAAGGATTTCCGACATTTTCACATATTCAACTTGGCGATGCTGGGGAAGCAAGGTTGGAGAATTCTCACTAACCCAAATGCTATAATTTCACGAGTGTTCAAAGCTAAATATTTCTCTAGAGGGGACTTCTTGGGGCATCTATTGGTCACAACCCAAGCTTTGTTTGACGTAACATCTGCGCTTCATGGGTTATTGTTAAGGGAGGTTTAAGGTGGAAAGTTGGCGATGGTTCTTCTATTCTTATATGGAACGATCCATGGCTTTGTGGTTCTTATAATCCATTTGTTACATCCAGTATGCATGCTGCCAAATAGATCCAATATGTTGCTGACCTTGTGAATCAAGACACAAATGAGTGGAAGGAAGACCTTATAACAACAACTTTCAGCGAGCATGATGCTAGAACCATTAAAAGAATGCCTCGCAGGCCTGCCCTTGGAGAATATCATTTGATGTGGGCTTTTAGCCGTAATGGTATTTATTCTGTAAAGTCTGGTTACTACTTTGCGATGGAGAACCTTGTTGACACGTCTCATCTCCACGTGGAAGGGAATTGGAGTGTGATTTGGTCTCTCAAAGTCCCATATAAAATTAAAATCCTGTTGTGGCCTATTATGCGTGGGTGTCTATCAACCCGTGCTCGACTCATTCGTAAAGGTGTGCAGTTTCCTGTTTATTGCCCCATGTGTAACGAAGGTATGGAGAATGAATGACATATTTTCTTTGGCTGTCCTAAGGCTCAGCAGGTGTGTGAGGTTGCGGGTATGTGGTCCTCCATCCACTGTTTGTATGAAGCAGCTGACATATTTTCTCTGCTAGAAACACTTGGAACTGATGTGAAAATAGACGCAGATGTTGTCACCTGGTGCATTTGGAAACGCAGGAATGATATGGTCTGGAATTCGACCGAAAAACCCATCAATATGGCTCTTCATGATGCATGTTTGGTTATTAGCAACTGACACAGCTACAGAACGTCGTTACCAGCCGGTACCGATGCAGCAACAACAACATTTTGGTGCACATCAGTAGCACTGGTCTCAGCCACAACAAGGGCGACTCAAATGCAATGTCGACGGAGCTTGGTTTGAGGCTCAATCAAGGCGCGGTTTGGGGATCTGTTTGCGGGATCATGCAGGTATGTTTCTCAAAGCCAAAACAGTTTGGTTTGATGGCTTCTTAGCACCACACGAGATCGAGGCAATGGGACTCCTAGAGGCTATACGGTGGTTGATTCAATTGAGCATACAAGGGGTTGATATTGAACTCAATTGCAAGTAAGTAGTGGATGCAACTCAAGGTCGCATGGTATCATCAAATGAATTTGGATCCATTGTTTCATCTTGTAAACAACTCTTTCTTAGTTTAAATAACTGCACCATGAGTTATATTCGAAGACAAACCAATTGTGTGGCTCATATAGCTTATATAGCTAGGGCGGCTCAATCTTTTGCTAGTCACAATGTGCATGACTTTATTTCTTGTATTACGTCTATTTTAATGAATGGAATGACTTGACCTTGTTTGCCTCAAAAAAATTACAATTATTAAATATTAAATTGACACCCCTCACAATTTCATGGACTAATGTGTTGATTCTTATGATTTTTCAAACGCAACATACACCCTCCCTCGTCATTCCACTTTAATACTTCATCTTCATTGTCCTCCCTGATATTCATCATAAAATCATGAACACCGCTAGAAAGATATTTCATATTATATTTTTATTTCTAACTCATGATTTTATAACGATGTAACCTCCCACTCACTTGTTACCTTTGAGAGGAAAATCATTGGCAGACATCCTTGCCTTAAACGCCCTCCAAGTAGAAACCATCTTCCTGTGTCACGCTTCTACCTTGGGCTTAATTTCATTACATCACAAGCTATCACAGTGGCCTCAAAATGTCCCCATTTGAATCTCTCTTTTATTGTAAACCACCGTTCATTTCGTGGTACACCAGGGGTCTACTACTCTCCTTGCTCTAGATGATGCTTTGCTAGATCATGATGCTTAACTACGGGCTCTCAAAGACGATTTACTGACACAATGTGCCAATTCTCATCGTAAGGACTTAACTCTTGTTGTGGGTGATTTGATTTTGGTCCGCCTGTAGCCATATCGTCAAACTACTGTTCGGCGACAGCGTTATCACAAGTTGTCCAAATGCTACTATGGACCTTATCGGGTCATTGAACGCATTGAATAGATTGCATACAAGCTACAACTACCAGAAGACAGCCGTATACATCCTATTTTTCACATTGCCAATTTGAAGCCTTTATGACTTCAGACTAACTTCCACCAGTGGACCTACCGCCAGACAGCCATGACGATCAACCAGTAGAGACTCATATTCTAATTGCTGCCAACCGCACAACCTTGGTTCGAAGTCAACCCCACCTCATGGGAAGATTTGGAATCCTTTCTGGAAGCTTTTCCCACCTTCCACCTTGAGGAGCAATTGAGCCACCTGAAAAGGAAAGAGCCCAAGCTGAAGTGATGGTCCCCACAAAATGTAAAGTCAAGAAGTCCACTCAATTAGAAGACTACACAACCTGATGAGAGAATTTCCTTTACGCTGAAGACAATCTGGATGATGTGGCTTGGGAACAATTAATATCTTATAGTATTGTGTTACTTCACTATTTTTTTTCATCTTTTGCATTGTTGTTATTCTGTTGTTGTGTACTTGGTGCTATATAGTTGTACTTGATTAGGACATGTTTTAGTCATGTTGAATATAGTGGAATCCTCTTTCTTCTAGAAAATTATTTCTCTTTAATTAGAGTTAACAGTCACTCAAAGAATGTTTTTATCGCATATTGAATTAAGCAGGGTGTATCGATTTTTAAGTCGGCTAAGTACTATTTTTAAAATCAAACAGAAGATCGAACTAAGACCATGATTCAATAATATGAAAATAGAAAATGAAAATGTTGACTTTTGATCATGAGAATACAATACCAAGAGAAACATTGGTGTTTTTTTCTTCATGAAAACGAATGAATACTATTGGCTGCTAATGAAGGGTGAAAATTAGCTTCCAATAAGGCTCATATTTCATACATCCCTCCTCTACTCAATGTACACCCCCAAAACACGTGAAAAGACCAAATTTCTCTTAATGAATCTTGTGCGCACTTATTTTTTTTGGATTTACGATGGTTCAAACCTTAAGTCCCGAACCAGTTCGAAACTTTTGCACCGAGTATTTTGTTTAACAACACATAAACACACCCTTTTTTTCCTTTCAGTTATATTAGAAGATGTTCAGATTAGCGTGGTTCGAACCAGTTCAGACTTTTCCCCATCGAACCGATCTCACTACGATAACTTTCATTTTATTCTTAATTGGCGGGAAATTATACTAAGTGGCTAAATTTTAACAACAAATGAAAAACATAATTTTCAACAAACAACACGTATAATTAAAACAACACATATATAAATAAATATGTCTTACAATCCAAATTTGTTCATAATATACAACCCAAATTTGTTCATGAAAAAAAAAAATATAACTACCGTGTCTGCCTCTCTTTCTCTGCTGGTAGACACAACCATACTTCCTCAGCCCCCGTGTGAATGGTCTCGCCCATGTCTTCAGCCACTCAATTATGCTCCTTGCACGGGTGTGCCGTGAAATCTTATCACCTAGCACTAGCTCCATCTCATCATAGAGTGTGATTCAGACGTTATGCCTCGAACCCGTTCAGACCACGTAGCTTCGAGCCCGTTCAGATCACGCTGATTCAAACCCGTTCAAAACAACAGATTAGGCAGCAAAACTTTGTGTGGTTCGGACCACGCTGTGTCGAACCAGTTTGAGGGTTCTCCTCCGAACAATGCGAAAACCTGAAAATTAATAATAGAACGCGAAAACGAAAAAAAATGGTGGTTACCTGTGGTTGAGAGGGCGACCACGAAGCAATGTGGGAGAAGAAGAGTGCACGATTGATAGAGAATACTGCGAAATTGAGGGAGAAGAGAAGAGAAGGTAGGTTCGAAAGTTTAGGGAGAGAAGAAATGGAGGAGGTGTGTGTGAGAGTGAGAGAGAAAGGGAAGGGATTTGATATTTTGTAGGAGGAGTATTTTGGGGATTTTGAGAGTGAGGGGTGTCTAATGAGTAGTTTGGGGGTTGTATGAAGTATTGCCCTCCAATAGTTTTTCATAACACGGCATGGGCTGTTACTAAGTACTAACCCAAGAGAATTGGGCCTGGGGAAGTTAGTGCGTAGCCCAGCCCGCAAATCTGAGCGCGCGAGCGTGGCCGGATCTCAACGTACCAACCGGTCAGAGTCAGCCTCTGCAAGCAGCGACTGGCAGGCACAGTAACTAACAACCAAACAAGGCGAATTCAAAACCCCAATTCTCACACACACTCTCTCTCTCTCTCTCTCTTCTCCCCACAATCATCATATCATATGGCGTCTATCGAACCACCACCGACGGAAGATGAGAGAGTAGAAGGAGAGGACGGTGCTTCAATCGAACCTGGTTCAAGTGCCACGTGGGTGAGGACCGCTTCAGAGCAGGAAATGGATCAACCTTCCAGCCCCAGTAGTAGCGGTTACGCCGGCGAAGGAGGAAGCACCTGTGGAACAAGCGGTTCCTCAATTGAGATCGAGCACAACGAAATTGAGGAGCAGACAAGGAACCAAATCCATGAAATCTCGATCTCCGATTCCAATACCTCGTGGATTCCCGGGAAACGACAACTCGATGAGGTAAAAATGCATTGATTTTTCTTAGCTTTCTTCATGCACACAATTTCTCTTTAATCTCGTATAAATATTATATTCTGTTTGATTGATGAATAAAGTGCAGGACGATGGTTCCATATCATGGAGAAAAAGGAAGAAGCATTTCTTTATCCTTAGCAATTCTGGCAAACCCATATATTCTAGGTTAGTGGTTTTTCTGTCCACTTCTTATTTCACGTGACGTTCCCTGAATTTAAGATATTCCTGTTTTTTGAACTATCGTATTGAATTTTAGGTATGGAGATGAACACAAGCTTGCAGGGTTTTCAGCAACTTTGCAAGCAATCATTTCCTTTGTCGAGAACGGGTATTATGCCTCTCTCCGTTTCTCCTTAATTAGTTAAATAATAGCGATACCACTGCACACATTTAATATGATTTTACGCTGGACTCTCTGTTAGGAGCGATTCTGTCAAATTTGTGAGGGCTGGAAAGCATCAGGTCTGATCATATGTTTTTGTTTAGATGCTTTTTGTGCTTGAATTGTATGCTTCATTATTATTATAGTTTGAAATATAATGGTGCAGGTGATTTTTCTTGTGAAAGGACCAATTTACTTGGTCTGTATCAGCTCCACGGACGAACCTTATGAGTCATTAAGGGGCAATTGGAGCTAATTTATGGTCAGGTAAAACCGACTTGTGCTGTAAAAAATTGGCGGATTGATTCGATTGCTTGCTCATACTACCTGCTTTTGTGCTTCTTTAATTACTATTGCTTCATTTGGACATTCAACTGGACATATGTTGTGATGGTTATATGATATGCTTCCCTGTTGTTCTCGCGTGTGCAGATGCTGGTTATTCTAACGAGATCCGTAAACAGATGTTTTGAGAAGAATCCAAAGTTTGATATGACACCCTTGCTTGGTGGAACAGACATCGTCTTCTCTACTCTAATTCACTCATTCAGTTGGTTTGTTTCTCTTCTTTTAGTGTGCCCATTTCCCAGCATTCCATTTTATATCTGGTAGTAAATAAATACTGTTATTTGTCTGATCATTTCAGGAACCCAGCTATTTTTCTTCATGCTTATACTTGTCTTCCTCTTGCTTATCCAACAAGGCAAGCTGCTGGTGCTGTCTTGCACGACATTGCTGATTCGGGTGTTCTGTTTGCGATACTGATGTGCAGGCACAAGGTTTGACTCTACTCAGTCTTGTCTGTTTATATAAAGGCTTAGAATAACAGATCGAAGGTTGAATGCAGGTAATTAGTCTTGTTGGTGCTCAGAAAGCTTCCCTTCATCCAGATGATATGCTGCTGCTGGCCAATTTTGTTATGTCATCAGAATCCTTTAGGCAAGTAGAATTGTCCAGATTTTATTTTTGAGATAGCACTCACAGTCACAGTCACAGATGATTTGATTTGAGGGTATAATTTACTCTTTGTTTCTTAGATTTGCTTATTGTTTATTATGCTAATGGAAGTAATTACCCTTGGTGTTTCAATTTTGAGATTATTATGGGGAATTATGATTTATCAAGACTTGATACCAAAAAAACTTTAGAAGCACTATCTGCTAAAGTGATTATTGACGTTCAAAGAATAACTAATGATTTAATAACCACTCACGTTCCTAGTATTTCATAATTAGAAAGTTTTTAGCTTGGAGTAGGCAAGTAGGTAAACATTTTTCATAAACTGTATTTTTATTGACAAGTAATCTACGTTTACTTGTAACGTTCCGCATATATTCCACGATTAAATAGGATTCGAGTAGTGTTCCGTTCTAAAATAACCAATTTTTTAGTTGGGGGGATAAACTCATGCTGGTTTGCAACTTCCTTCTCAGTTGGCTCTAACATTGTGTAAATATTCAGTCTTGCTCGTTTCCTGTTGCTATTGAGCCTTCAAAGAGAAAAACAAGTTAAATCTAGGCAGCAGTGATTTGTTTCCATGAATTTCTCTGCTACTGGGTATTCTTTCTGCCACTTTCTTACTCTATTTCATGGGCTATAAATATGCAGGACGTCAGAATCATTTTCTCCGGTGTGCTTGCCAAGATATAATCCTTCAGCATTTTTATATGCTTATATCCATTATTTTGATGTGAGTCAAATATTAAAACGTATAGCACAAGCATATATTTTTTAAAATATTAGGACACGAATGACAATGTTTGGTATATCTGTGGCAGGCTGACACGTACTTGATGTTGCTAACTACTAGTTCAGACGCATTTTATCATCTTAAGGATTGCAGGTAAATGATGATTTATATAATCCAATAATATTATTGTGTTGGTGGGAATGCATACCTAAGAGATCTTATGTCTCTATTTAGCAATTGTCTTTCTAACATGGTTCAGAATTCTTTTTACCAAATTGTAGGATCCGTATTGAAACAGTCCTATTGAAGTCAAACGTCCTTAGTGAAGTTCAGAGATCCTTGCTAGATGGAGGAATGCATGTTGAGGATCTGCCACCATTAATTCAATCCGGTTCATCTCATTTGGGCCAGCACATGCTTCCATCAGATTCTCCTGAAATATTGAAGGAACCTAATCACGACATTTGTGGTCCTGCTGGATTGTGGCATTTCATATACCGCAGTATATATCTGGACCAATATGTCGCTTCAGAGTTCCCATCTTCCATGAATACTCCTCAACAGCAAAAAAGGTATTATTAAATTATCTTGTTCACTTTTGTAGGCCCTTTGGTGCTATGGCCTTTTTTATTTTTCACCATCTTTATGCATTCCCATTTGTATTAGAAGTATAACTGGTCTTAATTTTTGCAGACTGTATAGAGCCTACCAGAAGCTTTTTGCATCCATGCATGATAAAGGAATCGGGCCACACAAAACTCAATTTAGAAGAGATGAAAACTACGGTAATAAATATTGTGGTTTATACTTCACTGTGTGTTGGTTTCTGTCTAAAATGACACTGTCCATCTTCATTTTGCACCATTTGTCATTTTGTGGGAGACAATGTGTGTGGGATGGAAAAGGGGTAATTCATTTTTTTGACATTGGGCTTTTGTGAAACACACATTCAACATGATGCTTTTCTTAATTTCAGCTCTATGTCTGTTGAGCCAAAATGCGTTGACAGACACACTTTGGTCATGATTTTACAAATTTGTCCTCATTATAGTATTTAAGTTTTATATCTTTTGGTAATTTTACTGAACACTACCAAACAAAACTAATTTGGACATTTAATTTTGGTAAATATTCTCAAACGTGAAATTCAATTTCCCAAAATTAATTATTTTTAAATACATTCCACGCAAAAAAATGCTCTGATTATCCAAACGTTGATAGCTATTGTTAATCCAAGTTATGTGTATTTGTAATATTAAGTCTGCTGTTCTGAGCTGATGCAACTCCTTAATTTGAATTTGATGAGCTAACATTCTTTTCTCCTGTATTGAGAATTGGAGCAGTATAAGAAAATGTTTTTATTTGTCAATGTTCTCGATTTTAAGCTTTGATGGTTATTCTAGAAGGAGTTGTTATTCTATGTAGAGATTAAGCTTGTTCACCATGAGGTGTTATTTGAAAAATTTATACCGATATAAGACAAACCAATTGAACTTCGATGAAAACTCATAGGATCCGTTTTTGGCAGTTCTTTTATGTTGGGTCACACAGGATTTTGAGCTTTATGCTGCCTTTGATCCCCTTGCAGACAAGGTACGATTTTTTGCTCATTTCCTAGATATATCCTATATTTTTGCATTTTTTTCTTAAAATCATTAGGATTCCTATTAAAAACAAAGCTCTTTGGTCCGTTTGTTTGTGCAAAAATAGTACTAAAAAGAGCAGGGGAGGGGGCAGATTAGTGAACTTGGGCTTCGACTTTCTGTGAAAAGCCATTTTTTTGCATCGGGCATAAGAGGAGGGGAGGGGCAGCTATACTATTAAAATAAAAATCAATGGTCAAAATATTAGGAAACAGATTGTCTGCATGATCCAAAATATTAGTACAAATTACATTTATCGTTTTTTAATTTTGACAAGATTGCATTTATCGCTGTGCCACTCTGGTTTGATAAATTCTTAAATGTTTGTACACAATTGAGTGTATGCAGGCCTCGGCAATAAAGACTTGCAACCGTGTTTGTCAGTGGATAAAAGATGTGGAAAATGAAATATTTTTGCTAGGAGCTAGCCCCTTTTCATGGTGATTTCCTTGCAAATACTGTAAACATGTACAATATTTTTTTATTTAATAAAATTCCTACATAATTTCTTCATTTCTTATACTCCTTTAGTTTTAAATTTTTTATTAGAAAAAGACATATTCAATGTGAAAATTTTATCATAGTATCGGTTTCTGAAGTATCATGTAGCCAAAAAAGTTATCTGAAGTATCTGACCCAAAGGACTCAATGTGAACAATAACGTTGCTAACATTCCTCAAATTGGAGAAAAAACATTTTAGTGTTTTTTCACTAGTTTTTAGTGTTTTTTGAAACGGTATTTGAAGTAGTGTTTGAACTTATAACTTATAGCATTTCATTTTTTCTTCAGTTTTACCCTCATTATTTTAATTAAATTCCTCATTTATCCTGCATTAAATGAATTTTTTTTCTCACTTTTAAGCATTAATTATAAATGTCTATTTACGTAGTTTTATTTTTATAAGCTACTTTAACCGTTACCTCATTCGCTATAAGCTAGCTTATCCACTATTTTTTGCCAAAGAGTTTAGGTTGTGGTTTATTATAATGACAATCTCGAACTAAACGCCACCAAAAAAAAATTTTTTGGTGGGATTGTAGAAACCAAAGGTTGACCCAACACCCTGAATCTTTTGCCCATTTATATTCTCTAACCTCTCTTCACAACATAGTAAGAACTTTTAGCAAAGTATTCACCCTTCTTGTCAAATTGCTAAGCTATCTCATCTTTTTGTCGAAACTGCACCAATGTAATTGTGCCTAATAGTTTGCTCCCAAGTAATTCCCTTAGCAATTTGACAAGAAGGGTGAATACTTTTAACAAAGTATTCACTCTTGAATTGTGCCTAATGGTTGCTCTCAAGTAATTCCCTTGAGGAAAATATTTAGCTTTGAAGACTTTTGTAACTAGTATCGGGTTGGCCATAAATTTTCAACCTTGTTTCTCAACATTACTAAAGGCTATTGCTTTTCCCACACCCCCTCCTACTCAAAACACACCCCATAAGGGTGTGAAAAGACCAAAAGACCAGCCAAAACCTCTTTTTTTTCACGAAATTTCACCTGCTCGAACACGCCTTCGAACAGTTCGAATGACATCGCTCGTGTGTGTTAAATCTTGACTTCACACTCTCTTTGGCGTTTTCACTGTCGAACGGAGGTCATTCGAACGTGTTCGCATGACCTTGTTCGAACCTCGCTCAACGACAACGCTCGTGTGTGTTAAATATTGACTTCACACCTCTGTGCGTAATTTCACCTGCTCAACGAGGTCATTCAACGTATTCGAACAAGGTCGCTCGAACAGTTTTTAAACACGTGAACTCAGTGTTTCACGCGAGGTTATTTTTGGAATAAAATTTGTTAAGGGGTGTGAAAGAGTAGGAGGGGGTGTGGGAAAAGCAATACCCTTACTAAATTGAGGTCATGGAGATCACGAAAGCCCATTCCTCCCCACTTCTTCCTCATGGTGAGTTTATCCCTACATTGTCGTCAGTAATATCCCTTTTACCTCCTCTATTTGAACCCCACCAAAAAGAATTTACCGTTTTTCAATTTCCTCCCCTATAAAATCTGGGAGATGAAAGACACTCATACAATATGTTGGGATAGCCTGAACAACTACTTTTATAAGAATCTCCTGCCCTATGTGAGAAAGCATTGTGTTGCTCCAACTAGAAATTATTGTCCAAACTAATATAACTAAAGATAGATCTTTTACATCTACCAATTATTGATGAGAGTCCAAGATTATACATTGAGTGACCCCTCAAAATGATGGCTAGAGATGTTCTCATTGGATCTACTACGTTTCTGCTTTAATAAAATTTTAACTTATGTGTATTATTTGACTGCCCCAACGCATAAGCATAAGTCTTGGGAATACCTTTAACCTTTCAAAGCTCTCTTGCCTTCTATTGATTATCATGAGAAAAAAAAACTATCGTCAGTAAATAACACGTGACTAATATAATAAGGCTTGCTGATCAAATTTCGTGTGTTTAGTCTGCGGTGATGAGAATTAATTTTGAGAGAATTGATTTCGCAAAACTGATTTTAGTTAAAAGTGAGTTCAACGTGACATGATTTTTGTTTGGATACATTTACTTAAAAAAGTGGTTTTTGTCCTCATTGTTGTTTGGATATATCGAATTAGAATTGCTTTTAGGTGTGAAATTAACAAAATGGATCTCAATTTAAAAATAACATTAAAAACTTAAAATTTGATAAAATGGACAACTAAAATACTAAATGAGCATATAAAATATCTAAATTAAAATTATAATTAGAGAATATAAACTAAATTGCAATGAAACTTAGTGAATGACAATTGTGAAAGATGTAAATATAGTAAAGAGCAACTATGGAATATAAAAATTTAATGAGGGGCAATTAAGAAAGATGTAAATTTGAATATAATTTAAATATTTGTAATGTAATTTAGATTATAGTTAGAGAATTGTTGTATAAACATGCAATGGTAGAATCAATTCTATGTCACCTTAGAAGCTACAATTTTTAGCTTCTAGTAGAATCAATTCTAAACTAATAAAATTGATTTATGGTGTAAGAGTCAAACATCAATCTAACACACCAAAATCTTTTCTAACCCTCCAAAATCAATTCTATCCACTTTAAAAGTGTACCCCAAACATGATTTCAACCTCTCAACTCAACACCCCAGGGCCACCATCAAAGCAGTTGCCATCTAATTTTATGAGAGAAAACTGACCAACTTATAATCAAAAGAACTTAACCTATACTGATCAAAAATAACGTAACCAATATTTTATGGTTTTTTTACCCCACCCAATCTATATACCCTCACCAAATAGTAAATTCCCAAAATGCCCTTTAAAAACCTTTTTTTTTTGACAAAATTACATTTAATCATATATATATATATATATATATATATATATATATATATATATATATATATATATATATATATATATATATATATATATATTTGGACATATATACGATGTGTAATCTTTATAAGATCGTATATATGTTCGTTGTGTGTATATACGATTGATGCGTTTTAAGTCAATCATATATACGCATAATGAACATATATATGATGCGTTAAAAATGCACATCGTATATATGTCCCACCAAGGGTATATACGATGGGCTTATCATTTTTTAATGGTTGTGATTTTATTAACGGTTATAATTTGAAGTCTCGTGATTTGATTAACATCAAAGGTGTAGATATCTTGGATAAAATAAACGCGTATAATTACAAAAACGCGATATAGTAATAGATACACGTGTAATACAAAAAAAGTGTGAATCTATAAGTCGTCAATAGAATCATCGGCTAAATCGGCACATCTAGGCGCATCACCGAGAGTGGGACGATGCACTGAAGGACACATAGACTGCCAGAGGGTAAAACGACCGGCATACGGATCCAACCATGATGTCGACTGATGAGTAAGTGTTGGTGCACCATCATGCGTGGGCAACAGGAGGCAACGGACAGTGGGAGAGATCGAAAGATGCAACCAAAGGTAGATTTTCCTTGTTCATAACAGATATCATTTTAAACTTAGATGAACCATAAGTACCTCTCAAAGGCAGATAAGTAAAACTCATATTCAAAGAAATCTGAACCAGTGCAACATTATACTTGGTTGCAACCATATACCTCATCTCTGGCAAATCAAACCACTTCGAGTCCGGCTGATATAACGCCCCAAAAATAATTCAAGTATTTATTTAATTAAGTGGTATATTGGTTGGTTATATTAAAATAATGATAGGGTATTTGATGTAAATGAAGAGTGGTGGTTAGTAAAAAGTGAGTGGTAATTTAATTAAAAGAGGAGAAGCAAGTAATGGAGGAGGTGTGAATAGAGGCCCATGATAGTTAGGCTCATATCCATGAGATAAGTTTAGGTGTCGATGGTGAGAGTTCATTTTCAATCAAAACAAAGAAAAGTCAAAGAGTAAAGTAAGAGAGTAGAGAGAGAGAGGTGTGATAGCTCAAGGAAGAAGAAGAGAGGATATTGGCGTGGAGAGCTCAAGTTCAAGGAAGATGAGCTTGCTTGTTGGGGGATCTTGAAGTCTTGGTGGAAAGAGTGCTTATTATTCAATCTATTGAGGTAAGGGGGCTCTCTTTCACCTATAATAGAGTATATGATGAGTGTTTTGTGTGAGTTAGACTCTAGGATGATTTTTGAGTTGTTTGTGTTGCTTGTTGTGTGATTGATGTTGTGTTTGCTTCACTTTGGTGAAATTGTGAAGTGTGTATGTGTTGTTGATGATGGGTCATATGAGAGACCTAGGAAAGAAATGGGATTTGAGGAACCCTAAGTATCAGGACGTTATTTTTGGTGTAGTCACCTTTGTTGATTACTTTGATGTGTGTGTGGGACAAATTTTGAATGAATATGTGTGCAGTAGTTGTGTTTAAGTTTGATCATAGTAATAGAATCAAAGAGAAGAGGGAAGATGAAGGTTAGGTGCCTAGGGCGACATATGAGCCGAGGTGTAGTTGCCTAATTGTAGATGTGTCGAAGTATATGGGAGTCGACGTATAAGTGTGTCGAAGCGTAAGTGTCGAAGCGTAGGTGACGAAGTGTAAGAGATGAGGTGTAAGGGTGTGTGAGCCGAAGTGTAGGTGTCGACTTGTAGTTACCGAAGTGTAGCGTATGTCTACCGAAATGTAGTTGCCGAAGTGAAATACTACTGTGTGCCGAGAAGGTGTGTGCGTCGAAGGATAGGTGTGCCGAAGTATGTGTGTGCCGAGAAGAGTGGGTGTGTTGAAGTGTATTATGTGGGCGTCAAAGTATGTATGTGCCGAAGTGTAGTACCAAGGTGAGTGATGGTGAAGTGAGGAAGTGTGGCAAGGTGAGTGATGGTTAAGTGAGGAAGTGTAACCGAGGTAGAGTAACCAAGGTGAGTGATGGTGAAGGGAGGGAGTGTAACCGAAGCCAGTATTGTCGAGGTATGGATGTAATGAAGTGAAGTGTAGGTATGTCGAATCTAGTATTGTCGAGGTATGGATGTAATGAAGTGAAGTGTAGGTATGTCGAATCTAGTATTGTCGAGGTATGGATGTAATGAAGTGAAGTGTAGGTCCGCTCGAATCTAGTGTCGCCGAATCCGTAGATGTATTGAAGTGTAGTGTATGTATCTTTGCCAAGTGTAGTTGTCAGGTATAGTGTATATATACCGAGGTGTATGTGTTGAGGTGTAGATGTATCGAAATGTAAGTGTCGACGTGTAGTGGGTCGAAGTATGGGGAAGTCAACGTGTAGATGTGTCGAGGCGTATGTGTTGAGGTGTAGATGTATCGGAGTGTAAGTGTCGTCGTGTAGACGTGACGAAGTGTAAGTGTATGGGAGTCGACGTGTAGGTGTCGAAGTGTGGATTTGGAGA
Source organism: Oxytropis ochrocephala (assembly GCA_020916435.1). Classification (NCBI taxonomy): domain Eukaryota; kingdom Viridiplantae; phylum Streptophyta; class Magnoliopsida; order Fabales; family Fabaceae; genus Oxytropis; species Oxytropis ochrocephala. Next base: position 85,686,719 of record CM037094.1, read on the forward strand.
AGTGTGGTGAGACGAAGGGTAGTGTAGGTGTGCCGAGGTGCAGAGTGGTGTGCCAAAGTGCGGTGTGGTGTGACGGGCGGTAGTGTATGTGCCGAGGTGCGGTGTGAGTGTGCCGAGGTGCCGCTTTTGACGCCGCAGTGGCGCAGCCACCGCCAGCGCAAATTTGGGTGTTGTTTGGTGCCGAGCACGCCTAAGTTGGCTGAATGGTGGAGCCGCTTGGTCCCTTAGTTGACGTTTGGTCCTTGTAGTGACAGTATAGTCCACTACTTTTGGTGTCGATGTGTCCGATGGGTTTGACGTTAGCCATAGAGCTATTGATTTTGGTGTCGATGTGTTTGGTGAGTTTGACGTTAGCCATAAAGCTATTGATTGAGGTATTGACGTTAGCCATAGAGCTATTGATTGAGGTATTGACGTTAGCCATAGAGCTATTGACCGATGTAGTGATGTTAGCCATAGAGCTATTGACTGATGTAGTGATGGTAGCCATAGAGCTATTGATGAGGTGTTGGTGAATTAAATGACGGTGTAATGACGGTGGATTAAATGACGGAGGTAAATCGAGTGACAGATATTGGTGGCTTCGGCCTGCATATCACCAGTGACGAATATTGGGGCTTCGACCTGCATATCACCAGTGACGGATATTGGGGGCTTCCACTACAAGAAAAATGGGTTTTTTTGGCGGATTTTTCCGCCAAAAAACACCCAAATCCGCCGCAAATACAGGTGTTTTCGGCGGATTTTTCCACGATAGAAAAGGTTGGTGGCAACGTATTTCCGCATGGATTTTAAGTCATTTCCGCATGGATTTTTGCGGGGAATTTGGCGCATGATTTCCCTGCACTTTCTCGCGGAATTTTGCCCTTTTTGGCGGATTTTTCCGCCAAAATTTTTTTTTATTTTTTTTATTTTTTAAAAATCCGCCGCAAATGCATTAAAATCCGCCAATTATTTTTTTATTTTTTTTTCGTAATTTTTATTTTTTTTTTTCAAAAATCCGCAGAAATAACCTAATTTCGCTAAAAATACTTTTTTTTTTTAAAAAATTTAAAAACATTTTAAAAATTTTTATAAACGTTTTCTAAAATTAAATAAATTTTAAAAATATATAAATAACATATTTAAATTAAAAAACACAAATAGTGATAACCAAATAAAATGTTTTTAAAAATAAATAAATTTAAATTAAAAATATAAATAGTAACAAAGAAACAAAATCACCAAACTCAAACAAATCTTAAACAAACAACACCACAATTAGTAACAAAGTATAAGTTAAAACAAAATATAACTTAAAACAAAGTCTAAATTAAAACATACCTTCAAAACAAATTTGAGAGAAGTGTTGAGAAATAGTAAAGATTTAATGTGAGAATTGTTAAGAGAGTGAAATGGTGAGAGAGTGAAGTGTTGAGAGAATGAAATGTTGAGAGAATGAAGTGTTGAGAGAGTGAAATGTTCGAGAGAGTGTTGAAAATGAATTGTTGAAATCGGATTTATTAAGAGGATGATGAAGAGAGCCGTTGGAATCGGAGGCCATTTTCGCGATTCCTTGGCTTTTTTTGGCGGAATCAAGATTGCTTTGACCGAGGTAGTCATTTTCGGCGGAATTAAGATTGTTTTGACCGAGGTCATTTTCGGTGGATTTTTAAAAAAAAAAAAATTGGGGGGAAATTAGTGTATTTGCGGCGGATTTAAAAAAAAAAAAAAATTTTTTTTTAAAAATCCACGCAAACACATAAAAATCCGCCAATTTTTTTTTTTTTTTTTTTGAACCGCAAATACCCTAATTTCCCCAAAAATTTTTATTTATTTTTTAAAAATCCCGCGAAACGCCAAAAATCCTCACAAATGTCAAAAATCCTCAAAACTTTTCGGTGGATTAAATCCCCACAAATGTCAAAAATCCACGAAAGTTTGTGGGGGATTAAAATCCGCCAGAAAGTTTTGCCTTGGATTTTCAGTTTTTCTTGTAGTGTTCGGCCTGCATATCACCAGTGACATATATTGGGGGCTTCGGCCTGCATATCACCAGTGACTGTGTTAATTCATACATGATGTGATTGTTTGTGGTTGATGCATTGTTCATGGAGTCACATGCCTCATATGCATCAAAGCGGCGGACATAGGCTTCGCCTCGATATTGTAGACTTTTGGCCTTCATATCACTAGCGATTTTATTATAGGTTTCGACCTCGATATTGTAGACTTCGGTCTTCATATCATAGCGACGGATATGCCGGAATGGCGAATGGTACCACATGCATTATACCCTTGGTGTTGGGTTGCATTCATGCATACACTCATGCATATTGGTGATGTTCTTGATGATTAGGAGTTGATGTGTGATAACTTGATGATGAGTGTTTGTCTAGTGAGTAGGGGTGTTTCTAGTTGCCTTTCTCTAATATAATGTTTATCATACATTTTATTATATGTGTTAGAGACTCACCCTTCTGCTTTCTATGTTGCTTCTTATGCTCAAGAACGCTGCGGTGATTCTCGAGTGAAGGTCTTCCTTCCTCACCGTCAGGAGTCTTGCTCTGATACGTAGCACTGGGGGGACGAATAGTCTATTAGTTGTTTTAGCTTAAGTGGTTGAACTGTAACTTGGTAATGTAAGAATTACTTAAAGAACCGGTGTTTTGAGGGTTCGCCCCATTGAAGTCGTGCTATGTATCACACAATTATATTTATAAGTGAAAATTATTGTTGACTAGATTAAAGTGATGTTTTGGTGAACGTAGCATTCCCTTGAGGATGTATCTTTTTAAAAAGAAAAACGATTTTTGAACTCTGATTTTAAATTAAATCACCGTTTGAGAAAAAGGGGGTGTTACAGTTGACGTTCGTAAGATTCAATAGTTAAAGCTTTGCGAAGCTCTAACAAATTGCTCGCTCAAACATCGTTGAATACATCTGCTTTCTTTCCTTCATTTCCCCGACTAAATCTTGCCTAATCACAAAGCCAAGAATCCTCACCCATATCAAGTACAACCCCGATCGCTTCTAAAACCACAATTACCGTCACCTTCCACATCAACTATTTTTGAACATAATCTGGCACGCTTGGTGGAAGAAACGCAGAAATGAATTTTAGTCTCAACATGCTCGTGATAAAACTCTCAAGCACCCTGAGATAGTTTGAAAGACCGCTGTGTAGTATTTTTAACATCGTATATACATGGCCCAGATGTATATACGATTAGACCTTCATAGCCCACTCGTATATAACCTATATACGATGAGTAGTCAACGAAGCATTTAATAATGCAATCGTATATACATCTCGAAGATCATATATACGATGCACTTTATTCCAGGTCAACGTTCATTATTTAATGCAATCGTATATACATTCCATTGACGTATATACGATGGCAGATAAAGTGGGTCTCAGTCAGAGAGAATTCAATGCAAGTCAAATTTGGCAACTTATGCTAGGGGTAATTTTGGAATATCGTAAAAGGGTGGGGGTGGGAGGGGATGGGGTGGGGTGGGGGTATAAAAAATCAGCCCATATTTTATTCTTAAAGTATTGTTCTTCAGTCAAGCCTCAAAGTTTCGAGATGGACTTCTCAAAATAATTTGAATTTTTTCACACACCCCTTATTACTCAATAAAAACACCCTCTGAACATTGTAAAAACCAAAAAGACAAAGTTACCTTTAAAATATTAAAACTTGTCAGCACATCTGTTATTTTTTGGATTTTAACGGGTACGATACCAAGGTACCATTGTCAACTAATTATGGAACAGAATAGAACGGTATATTGGAACCGTACCAGTTCGGTACATTGGTACGTGTCTTCTAAAAATTCTGCAAAATGATTTTTGAACCATATTTTCTAAGTTTTGATGGCTTGGAAGTGAGTGTTTGTCGGGCTTGTATTTTGTTACGCTTGTTTCAGGATGTACGATTCGCTTTTATGAATAAAATTCCACTTAAAAGTAAACATAAACGGATATATAAATTTACCATAATAAAGTAATGTACATCATCCATACAAAATATACAAATAAACAGCCTAAAAAATACAAGTCCTAAATCAACTACTGGGTTTGTCATGTCCCTAACCCGTCTCGCCCGCCTCTCTATTGATACACCCTCTAAAATGAGTGAATGGCATGACCATCTCTTTTAGCCATCATAGTAAGTTCTATGCCTGTGTAGCCCAACAGTTATCTCCATTATTTCGACCATACCCTATGTTCAAGAAAAAAAACAATTAAATTAAAATCATGTTTTTTTATAAAAAAAACACCATAAAAATTCACATACTTGTGCTTCCTGTGACTCATCTAGTGTGGGGTAATTTGCCACACAAATGTATGGGTGCGAGACCCTCATGTACCAGTCCATGTATTCGTCAACAACGATTGGCTAATCCGATCCTCGCTCCATAGCAGTGCTCGTCTGACTCTTCCCACATCTTGTCAATCTCCTCTCGGAGTGACTAAAGATTCGCCTAATATCTCGTGGTCTTTCTTGATCCCCTAATTTGAAGCCAAACCGCTCGACAATTTAGTCTCAGAATGTGGCGCCATGCATATAGCATGATGTATGAATCCTCGATACTAGACCAACATATGTAAGGGTGTGACACCTCTATGCTTAGTGTAAGGATCCTAAGTACTAGGTATGGAATCAAAGCGATACAACAGGTCCAAACGGGTGAGATCGCTCGGGCCTCTAACATTTTCCCAATGTAGAGCATGTGGCTTCTCTTCCCTATACTTACAACAAATCTCCTTAATCCCCAAAGAACTCCCCTGGAAGTGCTCAAAGATCCAGCCATGTAACCAACATGTGAATCGGGTTAGTGAGAATATTTGAACACACTAAAATGAAAATTAAAGTAATTTGTATTTAATTTTAATACAAACCTGAATTAGTATGGCATAACCATTCATCTGCCTATAGCTAGCTATGCTAGCATCCCTAAACTGGTCGTAGAAGTACGCAAGGGCCATCCCGCCCCATGTGTAGATCACATTCATCGGTGAGGATGGTGGTGCTCAGAAGGTGCAACATATACGCCCTAGCTGCATGCTCTTATCCCTCAGCGACAACGATTGGCTTGTAGGCCTCCTCCCGCAACCACTTTAGAGGTACATAATTACCTTTTTTCTCGATCAACTCAACTGCATCCTCATGAGAAACTCCTAGATAATGGAGCAAGGCTTATGCTGCTTTAATCTTGGAATAGCCGAGGAGGTCAAAAAAGTTCCTAACTATCGGAATGTGCAGCAAGTGAGAGATCTCATCCAGCGTGATGGTCATCTCACCTTTGGGAAGGTGGGAGATGGACGTGTCGGGTACCGCCGCCTCCACAATGCACATATAAGGCCCCAACCCGCCAACCCCATGTCAATACGAGAAGAAGGCATGAACTCCACACAAAGGCCCTCTGCCGACTGCTTGAACCCCAAGCAATGCTCACCATCGCCAGAAGAAGATCAACATGTTGCTGCTCCTGAGGTGGTGGGTCCTCGATAATCACAAGTCCTCCTATGGCAAACTGAAGCAGTAGGCGACTCCTCACGTGGTTGTGGCTGATAAGAACTCCCACCCCAGGTCTTTTCCATAAATAAAGCGAGAAAAAATAATGTTAAAACCCAAAAGATCAAAACATCAAGAATATAAACACAAAACAAAAAGCGGTACATTACTAAGGTTCAAGACTAGTTCTGCCTTATTAGACTTGTTTTTTCAATTTTGAATGAGTTTGGTACCTTAGTAACGAACCATACCAAAAAAAAAAAATTAGTATCATGAGAGACAGGGCATAGGTAGGACTCATCAGAGGATATGAGGAGGAAGGAGGAGTGAGTGGGAGGTGAGAGCTTGAAAGAGAGGATCGAGACCGTGAGAGAGAGAGAGAGAGGAGGTCATGCGAGGGGAGTGTGAAGATGAAGAGGAGAGGAGATAGGTAGTTTTGAGATTATTTTCAAATTTTTTTGAGGGTGTTTGTGAGTAAGAGGGGAAAATCCAGATAATCGCAAATTTTATCGAGACAATCCGCATTTTACATCCTATTATGATGGGTTAGCCCATTTTGATTCCTTTACTAGTAATGAAATATATGATGTAGATTGTGTATAAGGAGTAGAGATTTTTCTTGATGTAGCTTTTTACATGATCATTGCCTCGGATCGCCAAGTGCCCAACCCACTCGAAATTGCATGATCAACCCAATCCATGTAGTGGAGCATATTAGCGCAGATGCTCTAATCCGACGCCTAGATCGCCCAGATCGATCCGACGCTTATTGACCACCCACTCAACAAAGATATATGAGGTCCACCACCGACAAGATAATCTTTCCGACCCATACGCCATTTCGCTCACTCACTTCCCCGACAGGCGTCGGTGAAATGCGAATCGCAGGCGACAGTCGAACAGAGCCTGGGCGCGATCAACAAACACGCACTCATCTTCTACTCTACCCTACGGATGGTCTACCACATATCAATCAATCATGTAAACTTGTGATATTATAGAAAAAAATACTGTATTGATCTCGAGTAATGACACATATAAAGTGATCCATGGAATGACATGCGTACCTAAAATATGGTGCTCCATTAAATGCATGGATGTGGATGTTGATAAGGTATGCTGACTGTGTTGGTTCATTTTAGTTGGGTGGGGGTAGGGGCAAAATAATAAATAAGAACAAACTTTTTTTCCTCTCCATGCCTCTTTCATCATTTACATTGTGGATCTGGTGGTTCCAATTTGTCAAAGACTCTATTCAGCAATTTCGGAGATTAGAAAAGTTATGTTCCCCACTTAATTCCACCATCATAATGAAACACACTTTTATCATCACTCATTTACAAAAAGAAGATGATGCTGTATTAGTAGCCACCTCCACGCATTCATACTTAGAAGAAAAATAAAACATACCATAATTATCTCACTAATTAAGATCACGTGACATGTTATTGGTCCTTTAACTTCAGTGGTTCTTGCATTATTTACACCATTATTAAAAAGCAAGTGCCTCCTTTACTGTTTTACAATAATGACCACCCTCTTTGAACTTTAAGGGTTTACACATGTATGTTCAAATTCAAATTATATCAAGAACTTTTTATTCAAGAAAATTTTACATTTTTTAAAGGTAGCAGGTACCATTTTTAGTTTAGTTGTTTCACACAAAAATATAGAGAGAAGGGCATTTTTGTTCTACTAAAGTGGTCCAAAGAAGATTGAATACGCAAAATTTTAGGTGGGTTTCACTCATTTGTCAATATTGAGTTGCTCATAATAATGGTTGAATTTTATATAGCATGAAAAAAAAATGTGATTCTCAAATTCAAATTTTATATAGCATGAAAAAAAAATGTGATTCTCATAATATTGAGTTGCTCACAAATCAATGCCAAACGTAGTGCTGACATGGAAAATCAATATACAAACTGCTCCCTCGTGTTAGTAATCGCGTCTGTCACGCTTGCATTAATTTTGCAACGGAGTGAGGCTTAAAATCTTAGTGTCGCGCCAATATTGCCACGTGATAGTATTAACACCACTTGTCAATGTCACGTGAGACATGACACCACTATGTCGTAATGGCGAGATTTGTCACGTTAGTATTTTTGTAAAAAACATGACAGAGAGAAAAAATAGAGAGAGTCAAAATTGAAGGATAACTAAAAAAAATAAAAGAATTTTGACTCTGAAAACATTTCATCCTCCTCCCTCTTAAAAAAAAACAAGCCTTAAATATGCTTTTAGAATTTCGTCTATGAAAATATATAGTCTTGTCAATTTTATTTTTCATCCCTTCAACTTTTTTCACAATTCCTTACAATTTCTTTAAATTTGTTTTGAGTTTTTGTAATATACACACATAGAGTTAGTCCTTATAAGTTCTATATTTTCTTGTGAAAAAAAAGGTTCTATATTTCAAAAGACAAATAAAATTGGTCATTAGTTTTAGAGTCTAGAACTAAGCATGAAAAAAAATATCGAAGACTAAAACTAAACATGAAAAAAAGATTACATGGACTAAATAATGAGGACCAAAACAGAAATTCCTAGAGTAAAAAGTCGAATAACAAATATTTAACGGTAGAAAATTAAATTCTTAAAAAGTCGAATAATAATTTAATGATTCATCACTTATTTTAATTATTTAAATTCCATAAGAATAATTTTTTGAATATATAAAATGAAAACTGCTTTTTATCATAAAATTGTACTTTTTCAAAATTTAAGTATTAATATTTTTTTATTTTTAATTTAATACCAAAATTTATTTTTATTTTTGGTTTTAAATATATATTTATTTTTATTTGATTTCATTTTTTATATATTTTAAAGGAGAAATTACGCCACCTCCCTAAAAGTTCAAATTTAAATGTCACACACCTCCTCTAATTTCCTCTTGACAATAACCTCTCTTCAATTTAACATCATTTAGTGTTCTATTCGCTTAGAAAGGAAATTAGTTGTACTTGCGATTTTCTTCATCTTTCTCCTTCATTAATGATCTCTCGATTGATTAAAATTTTAAATTTTGAAATTTGAAGATACAATTATAAAGATCGCTTCCATTCCATAAAATTTTAGTGCACCATTACAAAACATTTCTTCCATTCCTATGTGATTTCCTTCATCTTTCTTCTTCATCCACATTTGTTGGTTCTAAACAAGATTTCATTCCCTAAAATCGAATATATCATCACAAAGATTTATTCCATATTCCTTCACGTTATCCCAATAAAACACTTCAAATTTCATCCATGTGTTTTTCCTTTTAAATTTTTGGTATCTCATTTTTCTTTCGCTCACAATTCTTAAAGATTGCTTTCACTTCTTAATGTTTTGGGTGTGATACTTGACAACTTCTCTTTATATGCACAACCATTACGCTTTTAGAAATTGAACTCACCTTTCTGAGTTATTTACATGTATGTTTCAGATTGAAAGTCTTAGAAGTAGAGAGAGTGCATTCGATCGGAGAGAAAGGGGGAAGAAGAAAGGTGCTATTTTGATGAAAAATGCATATGCAGAGAGAAGGTATATGGTTTCTTAACTAAGTCACAAACACAAGTGTTAACTTCAGAGAAAGAGGTGTTAATGTCGTGAGAAGAAAAATATAAGGAGAGTCATTGTCGGGTTTAAAACTGTATGGAAATTACATGGCGTTGACCAAAACTTAAGAGATGCGACAGTAATTTTCCTTATTTTAAAATATGTTTTAGAAAACGTAAATGAATAAATTACTTCTCATCTTATCTTGCTAGTTTCGAACCCAACTCAAACTTAGTGATAAAATTTTATGAGAGACAAAATAAAATTAGTCACATGATTAAGCTTATTATATCCTCATTGACTCTAAGATTACTATAGCCATAAGTTAAAAGGACAAAAAGCCACACCATAAAGGACGAAAAGAAACCAAGTTAAATATTGTAAAATTAAGTAAAAATAAATTGTGTTACAGGGAGGATTTTTAGTTTTTGACCGGTTACAGGAGGATTTATACTCAACCTTTATTGATTAGGGAGTTTCGGGTTATAAATACAAGGCAGGGATTTTGGTGCCAGCTACCACTAAAAATGACTAAAACACGCTATTCAATTACGCGTAACATTAATTGTCTCTCAGTATCAAACCATGTGTATTTTTGCAACACATTAAACCCCAAAAAAAAACAAGAGGAAGCACTAAAAGTCTAAAACACAGTCAGTTGCAAGTTAAGTTACAACACATAGGAAAAAACAAGAGATTCCCATGAAACAAAAAAACATTAGAAAATCTAAGAGAAGATCACATCCATGCAAATCAAACCAAACGTTTCAGTTGACTACCAGCAATAAAGCATTAAATAAAGCTTCTCATTTTTTCAATATTAAATTCAATTCAATATTACTCCCAATTCAATTAAAAAAACATTGCTAATACTCATTTTCTCCTTTTTCTCAAACTCATCATCATCTTCTTCTTTTTTTTTTTTCTCTCTCTCTCTCTCTATTCTCCGTTGTTGCTGCTGCAAGCTTCTCTTGTTCCTGCGGCTCTAAACCCTCAAACACTTAACACCTTGATTTCACCGGAGCTAACTCTCCGGCAGAAAGAAGTAAAGTCGACACGTGTCAGCTGGTGAAACCGACCCGGAACCCAGGGTGGATCGGATCTGGGTGAACGGAGCAGTTCACCGTTCCGTTGGCCCCACTTTATTGTTTAGAGAGAAAGTACAGGTGAGAGAGAGATAGAGAGTGTGTGTGAGGAAAATGTATAAGAACCAGCTTCAAGAGCTGGCACAGCGAAGTTGCTTCAACTTGCCTTCGTACACGTGCATTCGAGAAGGTCCTGATCACGCGCCGCGGTTCAAAGCGACGGTTAACTTTAACGGCGAGATCTTTGAGTGTCCTCAGTACTGCTCAACGCTGCGTCAAGCGGAGCACTCAGCTGCTGAGGTGGCACTTTAATTCTCTCTCACACCGTGGTCCTTCTCACTCCCTTGCTGCCAAGATCCTCGTGAGTAGTTCACTTCACACTTTCATTTTCCTTCTGTCGGCGCTTTCACCAACTTATTTTCTCAAATGACATAAATGCCCTTTTTTTTATTCGTTTTGTTTAGGATGTTTTTCTTCAATGTATGAGTTGATGTGTTAGTGTGGAATGCCGTGTTCTTTGACAAATTTGTTTTTTTTGTTCTATTGGTTCATTAAGGGTGATGCTGCTGCACCTGATCATCGTTGAATAATAATGTTTTCCTGCTCTGAATAGGGTAAAATTGGAACTGGTAAATTGTGTATATGAGTTTCTTAAAAGGAGATTGAACTTTTCACTATTTTGTTGCATAACTTGCAAATAAGTTTGCCCCTTTATGCTGGTCAAGCACCTATTTGTCATGTTTTATGAAACACCCACACATACACCAAACACAACACTGGCATGTAGATACCGATAATAATTTAAGGAAATGTAAGTAATTGAAGTTGCAAAGTGTCCGATATGTTAGTGTCGAGATACTCGACACGCCTTCAACTCATGTCGGTGTTACACATAACGGTTTGTGTCAACTTGACTGTGTGAAAGAAAAGGAAGCTACTAGTTGTAAACATAATTTGTCTGATTCACCAAATCGCTAAGAGCGTTACTTATTCTACACATTCTTCTTCCTCACAATATATAATTTATGCACAATCTTGGAGCATTTTCTTCAAAATGCCGCTTGTTGTCAATGCCAAATTGTTTATCTATTATAGTACTTATGACATGCAAATTTGTAGGATGAGACAGGAGTGTACTAAGAATCTTTACAGGAAATTGCACAGGGTAGGGGCTCCATTGCCGCAGTACACAACATTCAGGTCAGGCCTAGGACACCATCCTGTTTTTACCGGGACTGTAGAATTAGCTGGAATTACATTTACTGGTGACCCCTGCCAAGAACAAGAAACAAGCAGAGAAAATGCAGCTATGGCAGCTTGGTCATCTCTAAAACAATGTAAGTTGCTTGCTAGCTTTTCTGTGAATACTTTTCTTTAATGGAAAGATATGGAACTATACATAAATTGTCCCATGAATATAGCTTCTAGATAGATCATAAAATGGAACAGTTGGTAATACCCACTATAGTTCTTTCTCAGGCCAATTCCAATGGGACATGCAAGAGTGAACTAGGCTGAAACTTCAATCTAATGGTCAATGGAACCACCGTGACAATGCCCTGTGAACTAGGCTGAAACCTCAACACATTTTATTAATAAACCCACATAGATACCTTGTACTTGTTTATTTTGATCCCAGCTCCACTTCAGTACATGCTAGATAGTTTTACCTGTCTATATGACAATTATAATGGAGCAGCTTCTGGTCATTTTAGGGACTGGAATTTCTTTGTTCATAAACAATTCCCAAACACTCTGTTAGCAACTCAGTGTAATTCTCAAGTGTTTTCTACTACCTCTCTCTGAAACTCAGTCATTTTCCTATCAAAACGGTTGTTTTTATGTAACCCGATCCTCTACTCTGTGGCCTTTGTTCTAGCGCCTTTGTTTTGCTCTGTAGACTTCCTCTGTATTTTCGCCAAGCTCTGGCCCATCTGTTTTTTGCAATGGTCTTTATATATACATATGTGTCTGTGTTTGATTATTGTTTTATATTTGGGTATGTAAATGGGCTGACACCATTTTTGTGAAAACCAAACCAAGATGGACTTGCTGGTTTGATAGGTTGGACAAGAATCGGTCACATATATGGTCTGTTTAATCCACAAAAACAACGGTTTCAAACTGGTTTGAACTTTGAACCAGCAACTCATTAATTTTTCAATTTCTGTTAGTTTAGTTTAGCGTTTTTATTCAATTAAAAAATATGTCATCTAGCCAAATACAGGTCCAATAATGGGTTATAAAATTTCATATGCATTTGAGTCAAAAAATAAAAATCATATGCAAGAGTTTTTATATCTGTCATTTGATTGTTGAGTTTTTCATCTTACGGAAATATTACACAAACACACTTATCACTGGTTTAGATGACCACTGGTTCAACATGGTTGAACCATCAAAATGTGAACCGGTGGCTTTACCGGTTCAGTCTCCAGTCCAATGGTTAATGGTTTTAAAAACATTGGCAGGCACCCAAACTTGATTTTTTGACAATAAGGCAACCAAACTTGATAGTCAATTGTTATTTGTTACTTGTTATTTTTTTCTATGTCCTCAGTTTGAGCAAGTTCCAGCCCCTTTGTTCTAATTCCTGCCATGCTCACTTTTCAGCCTCATTTTGCTATGTTTGATTATTGACTTGATAATAATGCCTTAATTTGATGGTGATTGTGTATTTATACTATCAATTTTAATTATAAATAAATGATGAATATGTCTTTAATTTAGGGTCATGTTTGTACATTATTTCTCTTGTATCCCCAATCTTTAGTGTAATGGGACTGGTCATCCCATTGTCAACTGCAACCTATAGTATATTTTGGGATTGCCCCTTTCTGCGGCACTAACCAGTATTGACAGCTATTGTTTTAAGATCTATATTAATATGACTTACTTTTTTGTTGACAGTGGCGAAAGAAACAGCAAGCTCTTCAATTGAACCGGAGAACAATGACGGAACTGGAACAGATCACCATAGCACGGGCCTTGCTAAACTACCGCTAAAGGAAAAGATAGCAATGTCTAACCCAAATGCTCCTATTCCATTTCCAAGGAGGTTTCATATTCAAAATTCCAGGCCAACCAGTCCTCAACCTCCACATGCTGCAACATCAAAGATACTCCTTAATTTGCTAAAAGACAGCACCTCGAAGCAGGCATCTATCAATGGCAGCATCTAGCAGTGACAATTCTGCAATACAACCACCATCTTCTACACTAGAAAGCCGAAAGCATTCTGTCGCCGAGATTCCCCTGCAGTAGGAGCAGCACCTTATGTTCTTATTCGACAAATGCGTTGTTGCCAGGAATGGCTCCTCCAGTAACCATAAGGACTGCAATACCTGTATTCTCTCCGCGACCAGCTGCAATGCCCCCTCAAGTAATGCGGCCTCCTCCTCCAGTATATGCTGCTCAACCAATCAATATTCGCAAGCAGTTCCAGTATATGCTGCTCCACCAGTTCAAAAACATGAACCTGTGGTACCCGGGTCCCACCAGCAAAGAAGATCCACCAACTACTAGTAGCAGTGCCGCTGCTAATCAGGAAGAGAAAACTGACAGCAAGACTGGAGACGAGTCCACCAGAATGTGAGACAGTGCAGAGCTTGGAGCAGCTGAAAATATGACATTCATTGAGAAAGGTGGTGTTGGATTTTGATAATCTAGAGTTTGCTTCTCATCTGATATAAGGAGTGATGTAATATAGTTGGTGCAGTGGAATATTATATCTGTGAAATTGAAGAGAAGTTTAGCACATAATTTGGTGATGTTTTTGATATTATTATGTGTGTGGGTCATATCTTCTTAGTAATTAGTATGTTATATGTATACTTGTTCTGT